>CM024592.1:17756741-17847479 GCA_014182565.1 Eucalyptus marginata | reverse complement strand
AATTTTATCTCTGTTCTATACGACAAGTAAGGGATGTCCAGTTGGTCCCTTCACGCATGGCACAAAAAGAGGAGGCAAAACATAGGGTAAGTCATTCTCTCTCTCTCTCTCTCTCTCTCTCTCCCCTCACCCCCCACCTTTTTTTTTTTCTCTCAGGATTGTATAGCTGAGTTGAGTTCCGCTCATTTAAGCTATTGGAAAATAGATAGGGCCGAAAAGAGTTAAAGAAAAAAAGAAAAATCAGAAGAATTGAGATGTCATAAAACCAAGAAGTGAACATAACAATTTTCCTTCATTCTCATCTTTTGAATCTGTTTCTTGCTTTCCTCACTTCTTCTCGAATTTTGATTTTTCTCCTCAGATTGCTTGACCATCCAAGTGAGTACTTGACTTCCATCTCAGGCTACATTGGAGAAGTTTCTAAAACACCATTCTTCAATCATTAACAATCGAGACTAATCTGAAGTGTTATATGCCATTTGGAACCGCAAAAGGAAGGCATTTTTCATTTCCATACAGCGGCGGCAAAATTATTGGGTTTCATGGGAGGTGTGATGGCCCTCGTCTTGAGTCCATTGGAGCTTATTATGAGCCGATTCCTCATACATATCCCATTAAGGTTTTAGGGCCTTTTGGAGGTGCAGGTGGAGATTCCTGGGATGATGGACAATATGTCCATATAAGCAGAATTGCCGTTCGGTATGGATTGGTCATTGATTCTATCACTTTTGATTACATCGACACTAACGGCTTCAAACGGTCGATTAGGCATGGTGGAAATGGCGGGGAGAATATTTGTGAGGTTGTATCTAAGACTCTTTCTCTTCTCTTTCTCCTTTCCTACTTGAATGTAATAAGGTAACCTTCCTAGTTTATAGATCAGAATCATATTTAAAAAAAAAAAAACTACTAATTTTATTTTGTTCATGGAATGATGCAACATATAGTCACTCATGTCAAATATTTGTTTTTGTGGCCTGTTTGCAGGTTAAATTGGCATACCCGGATGAGTACATAACTTCTTTTTCTGGATATATCAATTCAAACAATAGTCTCAGTGTAATCAACTCGCTCACATTTCAAACCAACAAAAGAATATGGGGACCAATTGGAAAAGAGAAAGGGAAGTACTTTTCCTTGCCATCAGAAGTTGGGAAACTTGTTGGATTTTTTGGGAGAAGTGGTGCTTTACTTGATTCTATAGGAGCACACATTGAGCTCTTTCTCGAACAAGCTGTATCCCTTCAAATCAGTGGGGTTATTTGGGGTTCAGGTGGTTCATCTTGGGATGATGGCAACCACCATGCTAACGTGAGAAAAATCATAATTGTATTCGAACCAAGTAGAGAACCGATTATCGAGTCGATCACATTTCAATATGAAGAGGAGGATGAAGATCTATGGTTATGTGAAAGACATGGTGGCACAGATGAAGGCGAGATCCATGTGGTAAGTCCTTGTATATATTCCTCATAGAAATTTTGCATGTGTTACTGATCATGAGTTTGATATAGTCGCACCCCACTAATCTATGCAGATTCATCTGTATGATTCGGATGAGTATCTAACTTCGATATCGGGGTACATAAGAAATTCTACTTCTTGTCCCACTGTCATTCGCTCGCTCACCTTTCAAAGTAACAAACGGACAATTGGACCATTTGGCGATGAAAAGGGAGTATACTTCTCGTCGCTTACAATGGGTGGCAAAATAACTGGATTTTATGGAAGAAGCGGTGACCATCTTGATGCAATCGGAGTATATTTTGAGCCAATTCTCATCTTTACCCGATCAAATCAATTGGACCATTTGGAGGCCTAGGTGGGAATGCTTGGGATGATGGTAAGTTCAGTGGTGTGAGGGAGATTGAGATCATGCACGACGATATCATCCATTACATTGTCTTTTGTTATGACAAGAATGGTGAACCGGCTTGCTCCAATACACGGGGCTGACACCAGAAATTGCAAGGCCAAAGTCACCAAGGTTAGCTTTTTCCACTTCACTTTTCTCGCAAAGTACACTATCAGTTGTTTGTTCATATGTTTGACTGATTGGCGACGATCCGGCATATGGGTTTAGCGCCAGTCCCTTATGAAACCGTGTAGTTTTATATAAAAGTTCTGTATCTTCACTGTTTTCATTGTCTCGTTAAATTTATCTCTTCGGTTCTGCCGAGCCAAACTTTATGAGAGAGAAATTGTGTGCAGGTTCAATTGGATTATCCACGAGAGTACTTGACATCAATCTCTGGCTACAAGCGAGACACTTACGAACCCATCATTGTTCACTCGCTCACATTTTATAGCAATAAAGGAAGATATGGTCCCTTTGGCAATGAAATAGGAAGGTACTTCGGGTATCCATCGACCAGAAGCAAAATCATCGGCTTTTATGGAAGATCCGGTTCAAATCTCGATTCTATTGGAGTATATGCAGAACCAATATCACACTTGTACCCTTTCAGGTACCTCGGACCGTTCGGAGGTGAAGGTGGAGATCCTTGGGATGATGGAGTACATACCGATGTGAGAGGATTTGATATTGTGGTTGGATTAGTGATTGAGTCCATCAGAGTTGAATATGATTATAATGGTTCCTCGGTTCAATGCTCTAAACATGGTGGAGATCATGGAGACAGATATGAGGTGAGTTCCTGGATTCACATTTAAAGGTGCTAGTAATTCACATAATTGTAGGAGTTTTGGGTATTTATCTTCAAAAGAAAAAGTCAAATCTCAAATCTAATATACATATATAACAGTGGGTAATGCTCGCGCAAGGTTGAGCCACGTGGCACACTCAAATATGAACTTTTCCCAGCAGTTTAATTTTCATCGTCACTCTAGCAAATTCCCATCCCCAACAAATCTCTAAATCTAGATTGCTAATTCTTATGCATATTTTGGTAATAACTATATGTCTATAAATGGATTTCGTTTGGAGATACATGTATATTATATGTTCAAAAATAATTTTTTATAAAGAGGTTTAGAAAGAGTTTAACAATTTAGGGATATCTACCTCATATTAACTCATATTTTAAAAATAAGATCAATATGATATAGGGCCAATATCTGATGAATAAATACTATTTAAATTATATTTGAGAAATAATAAAAATTTTAAATGAATCTCATAATCAACTCATATTTGAAAAATATATTATATTAAATGAATAATAAAAAAATCCATCATCGCAAAAATTATGTGATATAAAATTTCAAATGAATGTAATGAAATGATACTTCAGAAGGTAAATATATATAATAGTATACCAACATGTATTATAAGTGATGATTGTTATGATTGAAAAGTTGTATGATAAATTTAGAGGATTTGTGTGGCAGAGAGTGCAAGAAGTACATAAAGGAGATGTTTGGAGGAGAAAATAAAATAGGAGAACAATTAGAGAATTATAAGTTTAGGCTGACATGTGGACAAATTTGGTCACCGCAACTACATCTAAATATATGTCACTCATCCAACGATAAATGTGTAAAAAGTTATTTAATTAGCACTGAACATAATAAAAGCTCCGAAAGAGGTGTTATAGGATTATGAGAGAAATACTAAGGTTGGCAGAAGATTTTGTTGTCTGGGCTAATATTCCAGCGATAAGTAAAAGCCAGCTAAAAGAGAAAAAGGTACGACCACCCAACGCACTAATTGAGATAGTTAACGAATCATCACATGCTTCATTAGTGCTGTTGGCAAGTGGAAGTTGAAAGGACTTTGAATTGGCTAATTATGCAGGTCAAGCTAGACTATCCCAATAAGCGTTTGATTTCCATATCAGGTTACACAAGAGAAAGCGGAGCCTCTCCACCCACCGTTATCCAATCTCTGAAAATACATACCACTAAATGTGTAAAAAGTTATTTAATTAGCACTGAACATAATAAAAGCTCCGAAAGAGGTGTTATAGGATTATGAGAGAAATACTAAGGTTGGCAGAAGATTTTGTTGTCTGGGCTAATATTCCAGCGATAAGTAAAAGCCAGCTAAAAGAGGAAAAGGTACGACCACCCAACGCACTAATTGAGATAGTTAACGAATCAGCACATGCTTCATTAGTGCTGTTGGCAAGTGAAAGTTGAAAGGACTTTGAATTGGCTAATCATGCAGGTCAAGCTGGACTATCCCAAGGAGCGTTTGATTTCCATATCAGGTTACACAAGAGAAAGCGGAGCCTCTCCACCCACCGTTATCCAATCTCTGAAAATACATACCACTAGATGCATCTATGGACCGTTTGGCACGGGAAAGGGCAAGAAATTTTGTATTTCATCAGATGCTATTGGTGGCAGGATCATCGGGTTTTATGGACGGTCTGGATCACATCTTGATTCAATTGGAGCACGTTTGGAACCATATAATTAGGCTTAAGTTATAGGATGTTCGACTTAGTGATTATCGTTTCAATGGCATTTCTGTGAAATAATCACAAGTAGTTGCTTTGCATTGCAATGGTTCGTTCAGTTTAACGTTGTGAAACCATGTCTCACATAAAGCCAAAGAAATGTGATCCCCCGGTTTCTTTTTATCTACTTGCTTTATGCATTTTAAATAATGTTTCATAATAACTTTAGAAAACTATACCTTATGATGCAAGAAATGCATAAATGACGAGTATATATACTTGGCGTCTCATTTTAATGTCTTCTCTTCATTTTGTGAAGAAAATATGAAAATTTCACTTTTTCTTTTCCTTCATTTTCAGAATCATCTCTCATTTTGTGGATTTGGATTTTTAAAATTTTGGTTCTTTTCTTACAGAATAGAACACTCTTGTTCAAAGTTTTTTTCTTGGCCAATAAAACTTGAGATGCCCTTCAACCTGGGCCATGTCTTCTGCGACAATCCAGTTTTTTCACTTTTAGATGAGACTTACCATGTTTCAATTTGGAAAGAGAACTTTCAAAGAAAACCTGCGATCTTCTTAGGTGCTGCATGAGAACATTTCTCATTCTCATAATTTCTATTCTTTTGTTCCCCTAACAAAAAAAAACATAAATCCGTTTGATAACGCCAGTTGATTTCTATTCCCGGAATGTAAAAGTTAGGGGAATAAAACAAAAAAAAAAAAAAAATTGCTTCTTGTCCTAAGAACAATTTCTAGAAATAAGCAAAATTTTCTTTTATTTTTGTTTTATTTCTCTCTTGCCATGGCCACCTCCAACAGTCCGGAGCCATCGCCGGCCGCCGCCGCCGCCGCCATCGATCGTGAGCAAGAATAAAAAAACAAATAAATAAATAAAAACAAATAAAAAACAAATAAATACAAATAAAAAACAAACGCAAGAAAATAAAAAAAAAAAAAAAAAAAAATACAAAAATTTAAAAAAAATTAAAAAAATTAAAAAATACAAATAAATACAAATAAAAAACAAACGCAAGAAAATAAAAAAAAATAAAAAACAAATAAATACAAAAAAACAAATAAAAAATAAAAAACAAATAAATACAAAAAAAGAAGAATAAAGAACAAATAAAAAAAATACAAAAATAAATACAAAAAACAAATAAATACAAAAAAGAATAAAAACAAATAAAAAGAATAAATAAAAAAACAAATAAATATAAAAAGAATCGTTGCGTTACCAAACACATTTCTATTCTTTTTCTATTCTTTTTTTTTTGGTCAATAATACGTTTACTCTTCATTTACTTAGGAAAGTTCGGAGTAAATACATCAAGAGCATCGGCGCATAGTAAATCAAGTAGAGCTATCGGAGGATTTCTCACCCAATTGCTAGGAAGATGATTATGTCGTTGGGCTTTTGCAACCCAATCTGCGGGCCTGTTTGCTTCTCTGCTGCAATGGGCCAAAGATAGGCCCGTGAAATCTTTCAGCTTTTCCTTAATCCAGTCCACGAGCGGCATCACTTCCCATCTAAAGACTTCCCCAAACTGAACTCCTTGCACGAGCATCTGATTGTCAGAGAGAACTTCCATTCGTGAGTGTGGTTTATCGGAAAGGAACCTTAGGGTTTCGAGGAGGGCAGTTGCCTCCGCTTGATCTGCCAAAGATGCCGCAACCTTCTTGGAGAATCCATCAACCGGGCGGCCGTGAGAGTCCCCGCAAATGGGCGGCGCCGCCGCGCTTTCATCTTCTCCTCTAGCCTCCTCCAGATCTATTGTCGTGCGGTCATGCCGAACAAAGGAAGCGTCTACGTTGATTTTGAGTGAGCCGGGGGTCGTTGATTGGCTCTGATTCGGGTGAGTCCTCCTTTCTTTCTTCTTTGTTGCAGTTCGGTTCCAAGTTTTGAAGTTTACTTGTAACGCTTCTGATCTGAATAGGGTTTGCTTCGGGAAGAGGGGTTTTTGCTCGAAGATGAATTTGTTTCGGTCTTGCCATATACACCATAAGGTAGTAGCAATCACATTGCATTTTGTGGAGCTTTGTGGGTCTGTTTTTCTCATGTACAGCCATTCGTCGATTCTTGTTAACCCTAATCTAGCGATCTTGAGTTGCAGGGGGTCTGCTTGCCATACTTGAGCTATCCAAGGGCATAACAACAGCGTGTGTTTAATCGTCTCAACTTCTTGTTTGCAGATGGGGCATAATGGATCAGGTACGATTCGCCTTCAGTGTAAATTGTCTACTGTCGGTAGTGCATTGTGACATGCATTCCATAGAAACTGTTTGACTTTAGGTAGCATGTCTAAATGCCAAATGTGTTTCCAGAGATCTGGCTTGATTTGGTGAGAAGTCGTTGCTGTTGTTGATGTTGTATTGGCTGTTCGATCTCGTGTGGTAAAATAACCACTCTTTACTGTGTAGGACCCTGATTTGTTGTGCACCCATACTAATTTATCGTCTATTGTTGGTGGTCCAATAGGGATAGTCAGTATTTCCTGCACCCTGTGTTCGTCGAACATTATTCGAAGCTTTGTTTCATTCCATATACCTATCCCCTGTTCTATGAGTGCACAAACTTTTCCTAGTTCGTTTCTTGAAGCCGGGCCTCCAATCAATCCGCTTTTCAACCACTTGTCTTCTCTTATCGAAATTTTTTGACCATTGCCAACAGACCATATAACATTTGGTGCTAAAGAGTTTCGTCCCACAATAACACTTCGCCAGCCCCACGATGGTCTGGATCCATTTCCCGCTTGCCAGAAGTCACAATGTGGATAGTATAGTCCCTTAATTAGTTTGCTTAATAGGAGTGCGGATCTTTGTGAGATGCGCCATGCTTGCTTTCCTAGCATAGCCTCATTGAAAATTTGTACATCTTTGAATCCCATACCTCCTTCATCTTTTCTGAGTTTCAGCTTGTCCCATTTCTTCCAATGAATCCCAACAGTATTTTTTCCTTTTTTCCACCAAAAATTTGCAATCCTTTTCTCAATTGCTTTGCAAATTGACACCGGTATCTTGAAAATAGACATTGCGTCGTGGAATAGCTTGCACCACTGATTTAATCAAAATCTCCTTACCTACTTTTGTCAGCAAATGTTCCTTCCAGCTTTCTAATTTCTTGTTAACTCGAGCCAAAATCCAAGCGAAAACATCTTTCTTTGATCCTCCCCAATCCGAGGGAAAACCTAAATACTTCCCTGTTTTATCTATTTCTGGGACCCTCAATTCGCTGCCATGTTTCTTTTTAGATTCATAGGACAATTTTCTGAAGTAGATACACGATTTATTTAGGTTTATGGCCTGTCCCGAAGCAAAGCAATATTGGTGTAGTATTTCCGCCAAATTTTGACTTTCCAATATAGTGCCATGGAGAAAAAAAATGGAATCATCTGCAAAGAGCAAGTGTGATAGAGTAGGACATCCACTGTTCAGCTTAATTCCCCATATTGTGTCATCATTAACTGCTGTCTTCATTAGTTGTGATAGGACATTGGCGACTAGGATGAAGAGATAAGGGGATAGGGGGTCCCCTTGACGAATCCCTCTTGTAGGCTTAAAGAGAGGTTGAGGCTCGCCATTGAAATTTATACTAAAAGAGACCGAAGAAACACATTGTATAACCCATTGCACCCACTTCTCACAAAATCCCATCTTGAGTAAGCATGCTTGGAGAAAATCCCATTCAATTCTGTCATAGGCCTTTTGCATATCAAGCTTTAGGACCGCTGAAATTTACTTTTCCTTTCCAGGGTTCGTAACTTGTGAAGGACTTCTTGTACAATCAAAATGTTATCTTGAATTTGTCTTCCCTCACAAAAGCACTTTGTTCTTCTGCCATAATGCTTGGTAGCACGAGGTTTGAGTCTATTTGTCATCACTTTGGAGATTATTTTGTAGACAAAATTGCAAAGGCTTATCGACCGAAATTGTTCAAGCTTTTACGGGTTTGGGGTTTTGGGGATAAGGGTAATTTGGGTTGTTTAGATCGGGATTTAAGTAACCGGTCTCAAAAAAATGCTGCACCGTGCTGAATATATCCCGGCTTATACATGTCCAATGGTCCCGATAAAATAGCCCATTAAGCCTATCTCGGTCCGGGAGCTTTGGTCGCCCTAATTGTTTCATTGCATCGTTATTTTCTCCATTGTGACTGGTTCGACTAACTTTTGATTCATACTATCATCAAGCGAGGTCGGAATTTGCTGTATTACGGGCTGGAAGTTACGAGGCCCTGCTGAGTGAAACAGGTTTTTGAAGTAATTTCCTGTCATTTCCTTCAGCAGCGGTTCCTCGCTCACCCATTCCTCCTCTACATTTTTCAGTAAGGTAATTCGATTTCTGGATCTCCTCTGAATAGTTGATGCGTTGAAGAATTTTGTATTTTTATCTCCCTACTTTAGCCAGGATATTCTAGACCTCATCCCCCAATACATTTCCTCTTGACTCAATAGCTTTTCAATTTCTTGGGTAATATGCTTTGCTGATTCGCTTTCTTTATCCACTCCATGCCCATTGGTCAGCCTTTGTAGTTCAATTTTCAAACTATTTATTTTGATATCTGCATTAGACAACCTGTTCTTGCTCCAATTTTCCAGTTTTTGTGCTATAATCTGCAACTTTTCCCCAATATTCAAATTTTGGAATTCAAATTCAGCCCATGTATTCTTGACTAGCTGCTCACATTCATCATTTGCTTACCAGAAAGCTTCGTATCTAAATACCCTCTTCCTTCTTTTCTTTCTCGAATGGAATGATAATATAAATGGGCTGTGATCAGACCCAATAGCTGGTAAGGCTGAGCATACTGCATTAGGGTGTGCTATCCTCCATTCTGAAGTACATAGAGCTCTATCAAGGCGTTTTTTGACCATTTCTTGTCCTGTCCTGTTGTTTTTCCAGGTATAAGCACAGCCCTTGCTCTCCAAGTCCATCAAAGAGCATTTAAAAAGGAACTCCCTTAATGCTATAAGTCAGTAAGTTTCAGCCCTTTTTTTACCCACTTTTTCCCAGTGATACAATATTTTGTTAAAGTCCCCGATACAAAGCCATGGTAGATGATGTGTAGTACTTTTTCGATATAATGCCTCCCATAGCATCAATCTAGCTTGAAATTCATTAGGAGCATGTACAAAGGTAAGATGCATCTGCTGTTGAGTTTCCTTGAGTAGGCACAGAACATTAATATAGTTTTTTTGTATAAGATTCAACTGATAACTCTACCTGATCATCCCAAAAAAGAGCAAGACCCCCTGCAATTCCCTCTGGATTTACCACGAAATTGTTTTGAAATTTCAGCCTCCTTCTAATGCGTTGCACCTTTGGTTCTTGATTTTTTGTCTCCATTATAAACATAATACTGGGCCTTTCCTGAGTCGCTAGGACCCTTAGTACCGGATTGTCGAGGTGTGCCCAACCCCGACAATTCCAAAGATAATAGCTTCATGGATAACCCGATGGTTTATTAGGGCTAGCCACCAAAGCCCACTGGTTTGACTTCTCCACCACTTCAATAGGGGTATCAACCAGCTGTGAGTTGTTAAATTCTGGTGTTTTAGAGGATTGAGCTCCATACGGGCAAAATCTCTTTCCTTTTTTGCCGATGAGACCTTTGTGCTTCTTGATTTGGTCCTCATCAGCCCCTTTTCCCTGTTGGGGTTTCTTCCATTTCCATTTCCGCCTCCTTGATTTGTTTCGCATATAGGACCATGACAGATTCTCGCATCAATACATTGCTGCCTCTTTTTTGTGGACCTTTTCCTCCGTAAGTGTCATTTCTATAGTCCGATTAAGCTGCGTTTTCTCCTGTTGGATATGTTGTTCAGCATTATCTTGATCACAAATGGCTAGTACTTGAGTTGAGTTTCGTTGTTCCGACGTCTTTTGTCTGTTCTAGGTGCTGTATTTGTGGGTGTCTCGTGCACAATCTCATCTTCTTCGGTGGAATCTCCCGTTTGCCATAAAAGATTTTCCCATAGGGGCTAAGTTCGCGAACTTCCGCTCGTAGCCATTGTCCGAACCTTCCCGGTAAGTTTTCTGCTAGGCCCGAGGTTTCATAGGGTATTTCTTTGCAGAATGTGGCATAATGCCCAATCTTTCCACATGAATAACAATAGTGCGGAAGCCGTTCATACTTGAACTCTACCCACAGTCTTTTTTTCTCCAGATTAACCAAAACACCCGTCTTTAGGGGCATCTCCAGATTTAACTTGACTCTTGCCTTGCCAAACTTGTAATTGCCATTGCCTTTTGTTTCTAGTTTCACCTCAATTACTTCTCCCATCTTTTCTGCGATATCACTAATGGCATTATAAGTAACTCTCCCAAATGGAAGTCCATAGAAGTGTACCCAGAAAGCACAATGTGTAAATTCATAGCATATATCAAGAGTGTCGGGTTCACATTGCTGCAGTACTAGTAAATTGCTGGAGAAGAACCAAGGTCCCGAGTCTAAAGTTTTTCAGCTTCAGATTGGAATGAGAAGGAAAAGAAACCTGGATCTAACACAGTGCAGGTAACATTTTCAACTCTCCATACTCTTTTCATTGTGTTCAAGAATTTGTATAGTTCACATTTGGTTTAGAATAGAGTTTCCCGAACGAGTTTTCCGGCATTCGAGACAATTTTTTTTTTTTTTTTTCAGAAATATCACCTGTAATATCAACAATGTCATTCTCAGACCAGAGATTACCAAGACTTTTGCATAGAGCCGCTACATGCCTCTCTTCATCGTACTGATCTGCCATTTTTCTTTCTGTAGGTCTTTGGGGATCTTTACTCTGCTGGCGATGCACTTTGGAGTCCATAGAATAGTGGAAAGCTTGCCATGATTGATTGAAGGGAGCTATGGTATGGTAGGGATTGTGATGAAAAGGATAATGATCGGGGTGGATTGCAGTGCAAAAACCGCAGGGGAAGGAACAATTGAAGCTCCCGATGGTGAGAGGAGTCGAGATTCCAATGGGGTGAGAGAGGATCTAGGGTGGTATGGGTATTAGGGTTTTGTTCGTGGGGGGGAATTGTATAAGAAATTTTGTGTATTCTCGTAGGGATTGCTGGTGGGATGCATAGGGTTTTCCATTAAGACAAGATCGAAGATTTACCTTGAAAAAAGACGATGAAACTACCCAATCGGTAGGGAAGAGCTCACCATTCGGGAGAGAGAACTCGCCATTGCGAAGACAAGAGTAGAAATTTTGTGCAGTTATCAAACGGGTTTTTGCTCGAAAGCTGTTTCCGAAATTGAAATAGAAAAGAACTATTTCTGGAAAAAAAAAACTCTTCCTTAGCCAAGAAATTTTACCATGCGCACCCTTAGCGTTCAGTAGAGGTGGCAAATGGGTGGGTCAGGTCGGGTCGGGTCGAAAATGGGTCAACCCATATTTAACTCATATTTGACCCATTTAACCCGTTTTAACCCATATTCTTGTAATGTAAATCTAGTAACCCATACCCGACCCGACCTGTATCCGACCCATACTCGACCCAACCCGTATTCTAAAACCTATTTATTGTTAAAACATTTTTATGTAATACAAATTTTTTAACAATTTTCATGCAATACAAATTTAATGGAAAATTTTTATAATTCTTTTTAAAATATTTTTAAAAAATCGAATTTTTAATTTTTTTTTTTAAAAAATATATAATTTTTATTTTTTAATAATTATTTTTCTTTTTTTCTTTTCTCCTTTTTTTCTTCTCCTTCGGCGGCCGCCGCCACGACGACGGCCGGCGCCAGGCCACAAGCGAGATCGAGCTCGCCGGCGTCGGGCGGGGCTCGATCTCGCCGATTCGACAAGGCGAGGCTTCACGTCTTTGCCGGGCGAGCTCGAGCCTCGCCGGATCCAACGAGTCTCGAGCCTCGCTAGTCGTCGGTGAGGCCGAGACTCGCCGGATCTAGCGAGGCTCGAGCTCGCCGGCGTCGGGCGAGGCCTCGACCTCGCCGATCTAGCGAGGCTCGAGCTCACCGGCGTCGGGTGAGGCTCGATCTCGCGATCGGCGAGGCCAGGTCCCGCCCGGCGCCGGGAGAGCTCGAGCCTCGCGGATCCGGCGAGTCTCGAGCCTCGCCGATCGTCGGCAAGGCCAAGACTCGCCGGATCTCGGCGAGGCTCGAGCTCGCCGGCGTCGGGCGGGGCCTCAACCTCGCCGATCTAGCGAGGCTGTCGCCGACCGTTGGTAAGGAATGAAGAAAAAGAAAGAAAAAAAATTGAAATATGAAAAATAATTATAATTTCAATTTTTTATTAAAAAAAACATTTTTATAAATTTAAAAAAGCTAAGGGTTTAAACTTTAAAATGAGTTTTCTTATAACCCATTTAGACTATTTCTTTTTGTGTTTTACATTCACCGATCCATTTCGATCCATATTTAACTTTCACTTGACTCGTTTTTTACCCATATTTAACATTCACTTGACTCATTTTTTACCCATATTGCCAGCTCTAGTGTTTAGTGCTTGAGAACAAAAAGAATATATATATTCTTTTTGTTCTCGCTGACAGCTAATTTCAATGTCTCACTAAATGCATTTCTTGTGGTGTATTGTTTCAACTGAAAAATATGTAATGGCATTTTTCTTAAACAAATTGGAAACTTATTTCCATTTTTATTTCAATGAAGAGAAAGTTGAAAATAGTTGGGCTACTTTTTACTGCCAACATGATGTATAAATAATTAATATATGCTGTACTTTGGCTTAAGATTAAACATGAAAATAGATAATAAGATATGCAAATGTGAAGTAATGGTTTAATTTTTAAATATTCAAACACATAATTGGGAAGGATCCCTCAACCAATTTGTAGAATCGATGGCAACAAATCAAATCATGTGTATGGACAGCTTTAGTCACAGCTAGAAAAACTCAACTTCTTTTCTCTGTTCCCCTTTCTAGCTTAGCTCATCCACCCCCGTCATCGCTTCGTCATGGCCCTTGACACCTCTACCTTGCAATTCATACATGACACATAGTTAAAAGAACATCGTTGAGGAAAAAATGGTCCAAGTTGTTTTTCTTAATGCCAAATAGATATTTGGTCTTTAACACACTTTTATAATGAAAGAAGTGCACCACAACAATCAATGGTTCTCTTTTCCTCAAATAAACTATTGCATTGAACCTGATCATGGATTGACAGCTCGATGGGTTTATCCAGGCCCAAATGCAATATAAGTGGGCTCAAGCAAGCATCATTTTCCACCTGAGCCTTCCACTTGGGTCTAATCCATCCTGCTCACGTCTAACCATTTCACGAAGAAAATTTAACATTACGATGGATATGCATGGGTAAGGATTATCAACTCCATATCCGAATTGAAATAAAAAATTATTCACAGACAATGGTATTACTGGCGATTAAAACAAATATTCTTAAGAAATAAAAAGGAACCGACCTCCGTTAACCTCTTCTTTTATGTGCTTCCTTGCTGTGTTTTATACTTTTCAATTTTTAGCTAGTTTTTGGTCGGACAAATATTGCCAGTTGACCGACCATAATCGTAACTCATCCGCTAAATATTACACAGGGATGTATAAAATTGAAAAATCTCGATCACGATTTTTTTGTTTTTGGAAGTTGTTGATTTCTGGGCCCGTGAATATTACTTTTGCATATATTCGTTCTTTCTATATGACTTATCTCTCTTGGATGCTTCCATTCGAATAATGAGTTATTTTTTTGAATCCCAAATGATGAATTTATATCGAACACCACTTCTAACATGAAGGAAACTCATCTTACATGCCTCAAAGTAAAAAGCACTCATTAAATATATTAATTTCGTTGAATTATGTAAGCTAACAATCTAGATGCGAACCTATTCACATGCGACGTGTGCACCGACGACTCCTATCCATTTCCGACACAAACTGCCAAAGCTCGGATTACGCGGTGAAGTGTCACCGTTGCCCCTAAAAGCTACTCCGGCGGAGCTCTGCGGCAGCCCAGCCGACCCTTATACACACGCAGCCGACACTACGGGACACTTCCCCACTCCCGCCCCAGGACACGTGTCCTCATCCTGTACGTGGGCGTGGCATGCACGTGTCCCGCCGCCGAGCCATGCACGTGGAGGCTCGCAGAGTCTCCCCGCCACACCATACAGCTCCCTATAAAACCCCGCTCGGATTCAGATCGATCGAACATCAGTCTCCAAATAGAAAAAGAGACATTCAGTGTGAAGAGCGCGTTTCTTGGTCCTTGGTTGTCTGCACAGTTTCGCTTTGCGTAGAGACGTTTGAGAGGAAGCGAGGAAATGGCGGGATACGGTGGCCAGTATGGTGACTCCGACATGCGTCGCCAGAACGACGAGTACGGCAACACGATTCGCCAGACGGACGAATTCGGGAACCCGGTCCCGCAGACCGGATACGGAACAGGTGTTTACAGTGCTGGAACTGGCGGTGCAGCTGGGGTGACTGGCGGCCTCGGTTATGGTGGAGACCAGCAGCAGCAGCCGAGAGGCGGACATCATGGAGGTGGTGGTGGTGGAGTGCTCCAGCGTTCCGGAAGCTCCGGCTCTAGCTCCGTCAGTCTTTAACCCTACTTCATTTTATTTTCCCTTTTTCCCTTTCTGCAGTCCGAACTTTCAGTCACATTTCATGAATGCACGTAAATTACTTGTCCGTTGTCCAACCGTTTTGTCAAAGCTTTGAGAATGTCACGGCACGTGCTTCAATTTATAGGAAAGCGGCGCAAATGAATTTCAACTGTTCTTTAAAAGACAACTCTTCTGTTATGGGTGCAGTCGGAAGATGATGGTCAAGGCGGGAGGAGGAAGAAGGGGATTAAGGAGAAGATTCCGGGGATGGGCAGCAAGGACCAGCAGCAGCAGCAGCAGCAGCAGGCGGGATCGTACCCGACATCCACTGCCATGAGCGGAGGCTACAGGGCGGAGATGGGGCAGCAGCAGGAGAAGAAGGGGATGATGGACAAGATCAAGGAGAAGCTGCCCGGACATCATTAGATATTACATATGTTGCATCAGTTACTTGATCAGTACTAGATATCTAAGTGGGTGCGCATAGTTGTCTTTTTGTCTTTTGTGTATGAGGGAGGGACTTGAATTTGGGTGTGCCAAAATAAGTGCAAGAAGGTCAGTATGTCTCTTCCCCCTGGGCAGCTTGCACCTGAAAGTTGCTCTTGTGTTGTGTACTGAGTCCTTTGCAGTCTAAATATATGTGTTGAGTTTTTGTATTCAGTCTCGCAGCAGACCGGTTTTACGACGTATGCAGTGCTGCCTAGCGGTGGCAAACCGGCCGGGCCTCTGGGGACCGTTGTTCCTGATGGCCTTTTCTTGCATCCTACGTTTCGTGCAACCGAGGTCTGTTCCCCGTTGCACAACCTAAGAGCCGAGGACAGCAACAGGAGCTGCGTAAATATCTGGAGGGAAAGAGAGAATTAGTACCGATGTTTCTATTTATATTTTTCACATAAGTGTGAACACTTACGATATACATAAGCTACTAATGATTGTGGTCAAAGAGAAGAGAAATGATCGAAAAGTTTTAACTTGAGTCTCTCCCAATCAATTGCAGACATTAATCATGCGGAACTCATTTGTGCGGTCTACATGATCGGTTCAGCGATCTTAGGCGCATGAAAAATTCTGGAGATTATTGCAAAATTATAGTTTTTATTATTATTTTAATATATCGTTATATGACTCTAAATATGGTTGCAGGTACATTCTAAGTCTACGTGGAGAGTACATTATATTTGTTAATAAACATACAATGGCACTACTTTTTTTCAAACATTAGGACAAGTGCATTTGGTTTGGCTTTTGGGAAAAGTTTTTGAGAAATGCAAGTAGTATGTAGTAAATCATAATTTCAAAGTGTATTGAGAAACAACATTAGTTTAAGCGATGTTTGAAAGAATCACATTTTGTAAAGCAAGTTTACTTTTTTTCATTAAAAAACTCAAAAGCGGTGAAGTTCGGCGACGGCAATGCTAAATCTAACTATCAACAAGCTAGATTTGGTCGGCAACCTCGCTTAAGGTCATAGGACCCTAGGCAACGCTCACCCGAATTGCTCAAATCCAAGCGGTCGCACGACCTCTCGCCTAGGTCGCATAACCTCAGACCGCATTGCCTAAAATCACGCAATCTAGGTAATGTCTGCCTAGGTTTGAGCGACTCATTTGAGGGTCACTTAAGGCCATGCCACCTAGGAGAAAGCCGCCTAGGTTTGAGTGACCCAAGCAAGCCCTACTTGGGTCACGCGACCCCTCGCTTGGTATCGAGTGACCATCGGCTACCATTGGTGACCGTAGACCAGAGTCTACTGAAGCAAAGAGAGAGGCGAGATTTAAGGAGAAGAGCAAGTGGCTACTTGAGGTATATATCTAGGATTCTATTCAAAAAGGTTAAAGTTCAAATTTTAATAATTTTTTTAGGGCAATAAGGCAATTAAAAGTTGTCATTAACTTGTTCCAGCTGCTTTTTGATAAAGCTAAAAAGTCCAAGGTAACCTTCTACTTGTCTCAGGCTCTCAGCCTTCCCAAGGCTAATTTTTCTCGAATGTGTTTCTGAAAATCTTCCCGAACACTTTTGTTTGGGCCCGAGGGGAAAGCCCTTGAGAAAGCCTTTCCCAAATCCTGCCAACGTCATCATCTCCGTTATTCGACATGTGAAAAGTGGAAAACTATAGTTCCTAGAGTAAAAAAAAGATAATTTTATGTAGAGATAATCATAATTATTTTCTTGGGTTTCCCACCACTCCCCCTTTCTTTGCCTTTTCTCTTGCATTTTGTCGTGTCCTTCGAAGGACTTCGAGACGACTTGTAAGTCTTCATCCACCGTCACCAAGTCTTTTATCAGGCATTGGGGCCGGAGGTTTTAGTGCGGATCTAGGCCACACTTGCACGAACCAGATGCACAAAGTCCCAATGAATTCCAGCAGTTAGATGATGTTGATTTTAAGTAGAGCCCACATAAATGAATGTTGGAGACCCTCTGGACTCATCTACACGCGGAGCCTCTTGTTAATGTTTGGATGCAGGGTTGAGCCAACTTGAAAGGAAAAGGTCTCCTCAAAGGTTGATAAAAAGGTGATTGTCCATGTTTCACTTTTTTCGGGAAACACTTTACTTTAGATTGGATAATATAAAAAATGACTGCCCAAAAGATGAGTCAATGATCAAAATAATTTGTTAGACAACTTTTATCTTAATCTTATCATTTTGTTTTATAATTTTTGAAATATTGATTTAATGATTAAATGTTTAATTTGTACACGAAAGATTCCGCTGTAGCTTTTCATGTTAAATTCTGTACAGACGTAGAGTTAGTAAAAGCAACCAACAACTATAATGATAGGCATAAGCCCGGCGAGGGCAATTAGATCTCATCTATAGAGGGGATGATAGCGTAGACACCGTAGTTGTAGTCAAGAAACTTAAAGATATGCACGAGTCTCTAATGAAGGGGGATTTCCAGCCTATTTGTGGCATGTTCTACAAAAATTTGCTATCATATCAAAAGTTCTCATTATATGGGAGTAACCTAGTTTAAAAAATTCATAAATAAGATTTACCTTCAAATCGACATCACTCTTCTACCGTAAGCACTGTTTTGTCACGAGGGCGCACTTGGTTTAACTAATTTAGCCGAAATCATCCTTATAGCTCATTCGTTGGAATTTTAAAAGATTAGGTGCGTTACAAAGATTGAAACATCAATAATCAACCTGGAGACAGCAGCAGAATCGGGTCGACACTATTTCTATATTTTTATAAGAGGGTTGAAACTTAAATTCTCTCAAAAAAAAAATATGGAAGCCTTAGAAGCAACCAAAACCCTCCCTCTCTAACCACTCAGGCTTGCCTCAATAGCCACCATTCCCCCGTAGAAAGGGATAGAAAATGGCTGAGCAATGACCATTTCACGTAATGACTATTCGTCATTGTGAAATCTCCCATGTGACATCCTCAATTTACGTAATACATGTGTTTACCCCAAAAAATAATCAAGTCGTCGACTTGAATTAGCACACGCTCCACACTTGAGCACAAATAGTCACATGAGTAACACGTGAATATTCTCATGTACTGAATATCTTATCAATGACTGTAGAGGTTGACATACTGATGCACATCAGTGACACATGTTTAGTTGTCAATGTACGACGGTCAACAACTAAGTTATGAATACTGCATGAATATTGATGAATGAAGAACTACATACCATTAGAGTTCTTTGGAGGCTTGAGAAGTATAGAAATAAGGTTTCTAACTCGAAAGAAGAATCGAGACAATGAATCAATTGACAGGCGTTTCCCTGAGAAGCGTCAAAACACAACTGCAGGGTCCAAAATTGGCAGAGCAAGTTAAGATTGAGAAGAAATGTGCATGCCGTTTTGGAGGGAACAATTACCACTTTTGAATCAAGATCATGAGGCGATGAGCATGTACTTTTAATAGTGATAATTGTTCGAGCACAAAGTCAAAAGATCATGAAGGCATGGATGCAATGTTGTAATTATGGTTAAGGGATCAACGAAAGCCAATAATAATGATACGTCCTTTCTATTCACGTATCTCTTTTGGATTCATGTATTTCCTCAACTTTTATGTTCACGTATCTATTGATTTCATGAATTTCCTAGATTCATGTATCTTTTAGTTAATGTATTTATTGAGTTCATGAATCTCTTGAATTCACGTATTTCTGGATTCATGAATCTCTTAGTTTCACGTATCTCTTTATTCATGAACTTCGTGGATACACGCGTCTATTTAATTCATGTATCTCTTTAGTACATGAACCAAAAAGCTCTATAAATAGATATGAGAATAGAGCTTCATTACAGGTTTTTGGTTTTGGTTTTTTCCAAACTCGATTCCAAAAAGCTTTGATATACTTTCCTACTCTTCTGTTTTTTCGAGTGTCTTTGGTTTAATTGACAGTTCGATTGAGTCCCGTTTGCATGGTGCTAATCCAAACAGGTTCGAGGTGTTGTATCTTGAGAGCATAGTTCGTGAATACGAAAGCACCGGGTGGCGTGAGCTAATCGCCTTAAGGAGATTCGGTTATCCGTACCTCACCTCCAATTTTATGTTATTTTTCAGTGATATATTATTTTCTTCTTTTCCAAGATTTGTAAAAGGAAGGATATTATAAAGTTGTTATCATCTTCTTTACATTGATGTTCTGATTACAACAAACAGTGTGTATTCTCTGGATTAATTTCCAACATGCAAGACTCTCGGAAACAGAGGAAGATACAAATAACCAGCGGAAACCGTTCGAGGAAAATAC
This sequence comes from Eucalyptus marginata, assembly GCA_014182565.1. Taxonomy (NCBI): domain Eukaryota; kingdom Viridiplantae; phylum Streptophyta; class Magnoliopsida; order Myrtales; family Myrtaceae; genus Eucalyptus; species Eucalyptus marginata. The sequence goes on along the minus strand of CM024592.1, from coordinate 17,827,844 downwards.
GACTGCTGCAAACTGCCAATGAGCGTTATCACATAACTATTGTAAATACCATTAGTCATCTATCGAAGAACCCTCCACACAAATCAAACAAATTTACTATCTTTTCAATATCTATACTTCCTCGTACCGCACTTTACTTTCCTAGTTGTAGTTTTCAAATTCACATTGTCGATTAAATTTCGACATATATCTCTATCCTTGATGGTGTGTCAAGGATTAAATTTCGACATAATACCTCTATGTTTTCAAGCTGTGTTGTCGATTAAAGTCTGGAATAGTTTGTTTACATCAGGCTACCTTAATGAATCTGTATTTTCCATATCGTGTCGTCGATTAAATTTCAGCATGGTTTGCATCTGTATAATCATATTCTTTATAAAGTTGTGGGTTGTTGGTTCCTAGTTGCTTGTGATATATTCTGTCCAAAATTAGCACAAGACCTTATTCAAATTCAAAGAACTAATTTCGTTGAAAGGATATTTCGCCGTAAGAAAAATTTCGGTGAAACAAGACGTGTCGTCATTGGGAAAGGTCATCTTCTGTGTGGACCATAGAGAAGAGAATCCCACGATGTCTCTTTGTTATGCTTCTTCTCTGGCATTTGTCTTGTTCTTCGAAAGATTTCGAGACTATTGGAAATCTTCCTGCATCGAGAAAGCATTACGAGTCTCGACAAGTCTCCTCTGTTGGTCACCAGGAGTCGGGCCCGGTGTTTTTAGTGCGCATCCAAGCCACACTTGTATGAACCGGATGCATAAGATTCCAATAAATTTCAACTGTTAAATGAGTCAGTCTTATATGGAGCCCACACAAATCAACGTCGGAGATCAACTTGGCTTTTTTACGTGCGGAGTACGTTATCCATTCTTCTTCTTGGGTCCAGGGCCGGGCCAACTGGTCCGAAGCATGCATACAGAGGTAAAGGTCTCCCCAGAAATTAATCCCATATACTTTTCTATATTTAATTTTTATCATGTAACACGAGTTACTTTACTTTGGTCAAAAAGAGGGGCGGAATGGACTTTGCATCCTATAAGAAAAATGACGTTTCTAAAGGCCTCTATGATCAAAACAACTTGGCGATAACTCCCAGTCAATTCATTTTGTTTTATAATCTCGAATTATTGGTGGAATGGTTAAATGTCTAATTTGTACGCGATAAATTCCGTCAAGGTCTCATCAAAATAAGTCTCACCAACCACACTATGGAGGAACTTTACTAGATACATGTGAACAAGCGAATTGCATGTGTTTGTGACATTTGTTAAGTCAAACAGTCTAAATACTTTGACTTGTTAAAAAAGAAAAAACTAATGACTTATTTTGGACTATGTGTCAAGATTTTTTGGATTATGATAACAAGCCAAATACACGAATCAAAATTAAAATATGACCATTATTTTATTCACCGCCTAAGCAAGACCTTCTCTTGTTAGTGATCCTAATTATTACACAAAGTACCACTAATAATTTAGAGATTTTTTTTTCTAAAGTGATTTAGATTTCACCTTCGTGCACTATAATTATTATTAGAAATTAGGAAGGTGTCACCTCGTGAAACTTGTTAAGTAACCAAAAAGTGTATGTATTATTAATTTTTGATATTAATTTTTATTGTTATATGTGTAATTAATATTTATAAGTCAAATTCTTTTCCATAACAAGGTGGCATTGGTTTTTCAAAACTCAAACACAAGGTTGACCAGAATTCGTATAATGGACATTGTGATTGACTTGTTACATCATATCAGTGTGCAACCTATCCATGATATTAACAAGAAAAATCTAGAAAAAGGGAGTGCATTCCATCTTACGGGCAGTTCTAACCATACTAATTGTTAAGCACTAAAATATTGCATAGAAAAGGATAAGACTCCTAAATTCATTGTCTCGTAACCTTTATATAGAGGCAATTTTCCAACTAAAACATTGCAGTAAATATATAATCTCTTGCCCGAACCATCGATCCAATGCAATTGGAGCTATTGATCATGCGGTAACTCACTTGTGTGGTTTGCATGATCAATGGCTATGATGGATCTAGTCCGGTGGTCTTAGGTGCATGAAAATTTTTTGTAAAGAAACACATTTTTGTAAGTAGTTTTCCTAGAGAACATAGTATTATGAGATTGAAATAATATTTAATATTTCCCCATAAATTAGCTGGTTAAAGGTTAAGAGAGATCCTATGTTGGATCCTATGATACAATGATAATAAAGTTATGCTTTACTCTGTCCTATCCATCTTTCTAGTAATTAATGATGTATTTAACTATACTTTAATAACCATCGACCAAGACCCTTTTTCAATTTTTTTTCCGCTTTGTCTGGAACTACTATTACAAATGAACTTTTTGATGCTTATGTCATTTAATCAAATATTACTGCATATTGTTAGAAAATTCTTGAAATTATTGCAAGATTATTGTTTTTGATGATTTTATTACATCTTTGTGTGACCCTAAATATGGTTATGGGTACATATCAAGTCCCTACAGAGAGTGCATGATATTTGTTAATAGAATTAATACTACGAAAAACCCCAAATTAGTATACATGTAACAAATTTACCCCAAATTAATTTTTTAATCATAAAAAATCTTACTGATCAAAAAAAAAAAAATCATAAAAATCTTAAACTGGTACATTTGTGACAATTTTACGACAAATGACTACAAAAAACTTTAAACTGGACAAATCTACTTCAAATTAATTTTTGTAACTATCAAAAACCCCAAACCGGTACATTTGTGACTAATATACATTCCATTAAATTGAATTAATACAAAAAGAAAAACCCACAAAACTAGTGCAATTGTAACAAATGAAGAGTAAAATTCAAATGAGTGCACCAATTAATTATCATGTATCATCCAACTCAGTAATTTAACATAAGTATATCAATTTAAGATAAATTTGTCAAAACTATACCGATTTGAGTTTTTTATGGTCAAAAAATTAATTTGGAGTAAATTTATTATAGATAAACCAATTTAAGATTTTTCGTGATATTAATTATTGTTAATATACATAAAAGGTGACTTCTTCTTTTCAAACACTAGAACGTCATGATCTTTGTCATTCATCCAAAATGCGAAAAGTAACTTCTTTTAAAAAGTAATGGTTTTCATAATTAAAAATAATAATAATCCAATGTAAAGATAATCATGATTATTTTCTTGAGAATCCCACAATCTCTTCTCTTTACTTTTTCTCTCACATTTTGTCGTGTTCTTCGAAAGACTTTGAGACGACCAGCAAGTCCTCATGCACTGCCACTAGGGGTGTGCATGGTTCGGGCGGGCGGTTCCCGACCTAGAACCGGGAACCGCCCGCTAAGGACCGGTTCCGAAAAATTGGAACCGGGATCCACCCGTTTGTTGCATGGATCCACCCGGGAACCGGACCGCGGAACCGGACCGCGGTCCGGTCCGGTTCCCGGGTGGATCCATGGAACCGATCTTGACGCGAAACAATTTTGGTCTTCAACATAGAACGGTCGGGTCATGAGTTGGGAAGGAGGGGAGGAGGTCTATGGTCGGGTTTTCAACATAGAACGATCGCAAAACAATTTTCCGCGGCTATGGCGGGTGGCGGCCGACGCAAGGGGGCGAACAATGGCGGCGGAGGAGCAACGGCGGCGGCGTCGACGCTCGGGAAGGAATCGAAATGGCGATAGGACTAGGAGGAATCGAGGAAGAGACAAAGAGAGAGAGAACCAAAGATGAAGGGAGTGAGGAGATGAGATCTAATCTAGGGTTTCTTTTAGTAAACTTTTTTTTTTTTTTTTTAATATTGAAAAGGTTCCGGTCTGGTCGGGTGGGCGGATCCGCCCATGGAACCGGGAACCGGACCGGTACCCACCGGTTCCGAAAAATTGGAACCGGGAACCGAACTGGTTCCCTCAAGAACCGCCAGTTCCGGGCGGTTCCGGTCCGGTTCCGGGCGGTCCGGGCAGTTCCCGGGTATTTTGCACACCCCTAACTGCCACCAAGTCTTTCCATACGAGACATCATTCACTAGGCGTTGGGCCCGGAGGCTTCAGTGCGCATCCCATCCACACTTGCGTGAACTGGATACACAAAATCCCAATGAATTTCAGTAGTTAAATGGTGTCTATCTTAGATGGAGCCCACATAAATCAACGTTGGAGATCCACCGGACTCATCTATATGCGGAGCATGGTGTTAATGTTTGGTTGCAGGGTCAGGCCAACTGGAAAGGAAAAGGTCTCGGCGAAGGTTGATAAAAAAAGGTGGTTTTCTATGTTTCCCTTTTGTTGTGAAACACGTTTCTTTAGTTTGGTCTTGATAGAGATGCGTAAGGGATGATGTCAAAATGACTGCCCAAAAAGAAGACTCAATGATCAAAATACATTGTTGACAACTTTCCTCTTAGCCAAATCATTTTTTTCTTTTAACTTTGAATTGTTGGTTGAATAATTAAATGTTAATTTGAATATGACATATTTCATCGCATCAATCTCTCTGTGAATGAAGCTTTATTAGATATATGCAAACAAACGAATTGCGTGCATTCGAGACATTTGATTAAGTTGAGTAGCTTTGATTCTTTGTATTGAGAAAAAAAAAAGGCAATATATTATTTTGGACTATCTTCAACGTTTTCAGGGTTGTGATGGCGAGTTAATTACCGTTTAATCTAAGATGAATTCAATCAAAATTAAAATAAAATCATTGCTCTATTCACAACCTAAGATGGGTCTTCTCTTATAAGTGATCATAATTACTACACCTAAGAGTGGCGAGCAAGATGGAAATAGACATCGACTAAGGATTACGTTCTTGAATCGTTAATCTAGTAACATATATTCTTTGGTAACGATTATTGTGGGCCTTCATCTTCATCACTGATGGCAATATATTGTTTTGGACTATCTTCAAGGTTTTCGGGGTTATTATGGCAAGTCAATTACCATTTAATCTAAGATGAATTCAATCAAAATTAAAATAAAATCATTGCTCTGTTCACAGCCTAAGATGGGTCTTCTCTTAGAAGTGATCTTAATTACTACACCTAAGAAGGGCGAGCTAGATGGAAATAGATGTCGACTAAGGATTACGTTCTTGAATCGTTAATCTAGTAACATATATTCCTTGGTAACGATTATTGTGGACCTTCATCTTCATCACTGATGGTGCTTTAGTCTTTGACGTGTGGAGGAAGAGAAACAAATAGAAAAACTTTAGACAAAATGGAGGAGTGCTCTTGAAACTAAGGGTAAGCATCGTTTTACGGTAGAATCAAGAATTGGAGAATCAGATCGGTGAGAATCAGTCCAGTTTCAAGTACATTGGCATTCGTTTCGATTTTCAGTTCCATATTTTTTGGAACTTGTACAATGTAGTTCGCTTTCCGGTTCCCAGATAAGAGTTTAACGGGGAACGGTCCACCTACCAGCACGGTCTCCTTAGTCTCTTATATTTAAACTCCTAATTTCTTCTCTAGTTCTCACACCCACATCTGGCCTCTCTCTCTCTCTCTCTAGTCTCTTGACTCTCTCTCTTGAGTCTTGCCGATGCCATCTCGTCTCCTCTCTCTCACGCCGACGCCGTCTCGTCTCCTCCTCTCTCGGTCTCCTGGGTTGTGGCCTCGCCTTTGTTGGTCGAGTCAATCAGCCCACTCTTAAGCCAGGTTTGTTCTTTCTTATAGCAAAACTAGTTAGAGAGAAGCTCTGTGCTTTTCCGATGATGAATGGCCTGAGCATTGTACGATGCGTTTTCCCTTTTTCTTTTGTAGAATTCCCCGAAAGTGAATGGTAGAATAACAAATACCGCCAAAGAATTTCTCTGCTCGCTGCTGAGATAGTTTTTGTTTCAGTGATGAACTATGAACTGCTGAGAGTTAACTCATTCTGCAAGGGGCATTCACACACAAAAAAACAAATAATAATGAAACCGACAGCTATGATGATAGCCATAAGCTCGGCAAGAGCGGTTTAGGTCCCGTCTATAGAGGGCACATTAGCACGGGACTGGTGGTCACGGTCACGAAACCTAAAGATGTGCACTAGTCTCTAATGATGGGGGATTTCCAGCCTATTTGAGGTGTGTTCTACGAAAATTTGCTATCATATCAAAATTCAAAGTTCACATTAAATGGGAGTAATCGAATTAAAAAATTCTAAAATAAGATTTCGTTCATTTCACGAAAAATATTGATTTTTTGAAAAATATTTTTTAGAAAGCCATTTTTCATAAAAATGATAATATTTTATGGTGTTTCACCTGAAACTTAAAAATTCTCTTTGTTCACTCATTTTAATAATTTTATTTTTTAATCAATTTTTTAAATACTTTTATTTTTTAATTGTCTTTCTACTTTTTTTCCTTTACTATTTCCTTTTTTTTTTTTTTTTCTTTTCCTCCATTCTCTTCTTCTTTGGTCGATGTGGTCACAACAACCGGTCAAAGGGAGCTCGAGGCTCACCAGATTCCAGCTAGCCTCAAGCTCACTAGCCTCAAAAGGCTTGCCGATTTGACGTGACCCGAGGCTGGCAAGCTCACCAATCAGGCAAGCGTTAAGCACCTCTGGCGCTCGGCAAGCTCAAGCTTGTCGACCTCGGCCTAATAATCGACAAGCTAGAGGCTTGCACTCGCACTTGCCGATTTGGTGAGTGGCTAGCTCGAGCTCATCGAACTGGCGAGCGGCGAGCTCAAGCTCGCCTATGGCTGATTGCTAGCCATCACTGTAGTCGACGAGTGGCCCATAAAGAAAGGGAAAAAAAAAAGAAAAATGATTAAAAGCTCGATTCTTTTAAAAAGGAAAAAAAGAAAGAAGAGGAGGGTAGTATGAATGTGAGATATGAGTAAGTGAAGAAAATGTTTTCCCTTACTTGAAAAGTGAAAAATAATTTCTCCTATTGTAAAAGACTTTTTTCAATTGAAGGAAAATGTTTTTCCTGACTGGTTCATTTATACGAAACGAACATAAAAAAATCTAGAAAAAATTTTTGTAAAAATTATTTTCCACAAAACCCGCATAAGATTCACCTTCAAATGTCACTGAGGGAGCACTTGAATTATATAATTCGGCCGAAATCATCGTTATAGCTCACTCGTTGGAATTTCAAGAGATCAGGTGCGTCACAGAGATAAAAACATCAAGAATCAACATGTTGACAACAGCAGATTTGGGTCGACACTATTTATTTATTTTTTGGTAAGAAGACTTAATTCTCTGGGGGGTCTCTCCCCTTTTCCGTCCACGAAGTCTAGTCGGGGTCAAGGGAAGACTATGGAGTGAGCCCGACAATTGACATCAGCCACAGTTACCCTGACTTTTCTGCTCATTTCGTTCACACCAACCGAAGTTACCCTCACACCAATGAACACAAAGCGCGTGTCCAAGCAAATCTCGTAGATATATACAGTTACGGAATACAAGCTCAGACGATCGGTTTGTATTGCAGGACTTGTTTTGTTTTTTTCTTTTTTTAAAGATGGTGTTCAATCTCCCCACCTCCAGTTCCTTCAGTTTCTCCAGTACCATTGAAGACGATAGCTGCAACAACTTCTCGGATCAAAGTGGAAGCCACAACCTCTTGCGTAGAATTACACTCGGTGAATTCTCGGTCCGGCACAGTAGTTTGAGAAAGATAAACTTCAGAAGAAATGAAGGAGAGCTCATGAAACACCATGGAGTTCCAATCTTCACGAAGTCGAAGCTGGCAAAAGCAACCAACAACTATCATGTCCGCAATAAGCTTGGCAACTCAGCTTTCAAATCAGTCCATAAGGGGACACTAGCAGGGTACAATGTGGTCGTGGTCAAGAAGCATAACGATGTGGACAAGTCTATACTAAACAGGGATTATCAGAGTGAGCTTGAATTTCTGATGAAGAGAAGCTGCAAAAATGTGGTGAAGCTCGAAGGCATATGCTTGGAGACTAAAATACCAATGCTGGTTTATGAATATGTTCCAAATGGCACCCTCTTTTAGCACATCCATCTTAATGAGTCAACCATCTTAAAGTCATGGGAAAACCGATTCAAAATAGCCACCGAAATTGCTTTTGCACTCGATTATATGCACTCCAGCATACAACCCCCAACCTTTCATGGCAACATCAAGTCAGCGAACATACTTCTGGATCATAACTACTTGGCCAAAATATCCGATTTTGGAACTTCGGTACTCATAGCACCAGAGCATAGACATATCATAGCCACTAAAAAAAAAGACTCTTTAGGCTACATCGATCCAGAATATTTTATCACCGGTATGCTAACAATTCAGAGTGATGTATATAGCTTTGGAGCTGTCCTTGTGGAGTTGCTCACAAGAAAGAAACTTTGTGATACCGACTCCATAGGGCCGATCAATATTATCCACCGTTTCATCTCTTCCGTGAAGGGTGACACACTCTCTGATGTCATAGACTTTGAGGGCGCTAGTGAAGATGAAATGGAGAGAGTACAGACCGTAGCTGAGATTGCAGTGAGGTGCTTGGACCAAAGTGGTGCGAACCGGCCGACAGTAAAGGATGTGGCTCAGCAACTCCTCAGTATCAACCGAAGCTCGACAGTTGAAGAAGAAATGAAGGGACTGAATGGGAAGTGGATGCAAAAGAACTCTAAGTGAGGGTACGTATTTGTCTGTCTCTCTGGGTATGGGAGGGACTTTGAGTTTGAGTTTTCCAAATAAGTGCAAGAAGACCTTTACTTGTCTACTTCCCCTCAGGAAGCTTGCACCTGAAAGTTGTTCTATTGTGTTGTGTACTAAAATCCCTTTGCAATCTAAATATAAAGAAAGAGCTTTTGTATTCACTTGTTAAAAGTGATATGTTTAGGATATTGCGAGTGACCATTTGAATGTTGGAAAATAAAGAAGAAGACACGTAGTGGGGGAAGATACGTAATACTGTTTGTTGTAACCAGAGAATTTATTGAGAAAGTGACAACGAAATAAACAAGAATTAGAGGTGAGGTACTGTTAGTTGAATCTTCTTAAGACGATTAGTTCTTATCAACAGTGCTAGGTAGCTTCACAAACTTCGCCTCCCAAGATACAACACCTTGACCCTATTGGTATTAGCATTATATGAACAGGACTCTGTCGATTGAAACCAGCACACTTAGAGAAAACTCGAAGAGAGGAAATGTTGTTGATTTTTTGCTTCTTATCGGAATGAAGATTTTGAAATCTATTTATAGAGTTTTTGAATTCATGTATAGAAACGACACATTAACCATGAAATAAATAGATACAAGAATCTAGCAGCTACATGAATTAAATAAACACAAAAATCCAGAAGATACATGAATCAAGAATTAAGTAGATACACGAATTCAAAAAATATGTGAACTCGAGAAATACATGAATTAATGAGATATGTCAACGGAAGCAACGTACCTCATTTCGCTCATATTTGTTGATCCATTAACCCACCATAATTATAACAATCCCCATATTAATGGATCAACCAAACATTTTGACTCGAGGAATTCTAAATGTACCTGTGGAAATAGATAGCTTTCACTTTGAACATTTTTTAGTAAAAGTCTATTGGACATACTTAACTAGTCGGTGGACTAGGCCTTGAATCGCTAGTTGTTGGTGTAAACCCAGACAATAGACCTCACATAGAGTATCTCTGAATCAAGATTGGTTCTTAGTTGCGTTCATTCTTTCAGCCAAAGAATATTTTCCTTTGACTTCACAAAGTCCAAAAAAAATTATTCCATTCGAGAGCAACTATCTTATGGTATTATGCTTGCGATCAATATGTCTAGACTTACCATTGTATATTACGTTTTGTGCCCTTGCAATTACTGCTTGATTGTCACAATGAATGCATATCGGAGGCACATATTTTGGCCACAACAGAGCTTCCTCTAAAAATTGTCAAAGCCATTATGCTTCTTCAGCAACTTTATTTAGAGCAACAAACTCTGATTCCATTGTGAAGCGTGCAATCAAAGTTTGCTTTGAGGATTTTTACGATACTGCGGCACTTCCTAGCTTGAAGACATATCCGCTAGTTAATTTCGATTTATTGAAATTTGAAATCTATCGAAGAATCCTCCACACAAATCAAATAAATTTACTATCTTTTCAATATCTATACTTTCCCGTACCGCACTTTACTTTCCTAGTTTTAGCTTTCAGATTCACATTGTATATCTCTATCCTTGGCGGTGTGTCAAGGATTAAATTCCGACATAATATTTTCGTGCGTGTTGTCGATTAAAGTTTGGAATAGTTTGTTTACATTCGGTTACCTTATCTAATCTGTATTTTTCATATCATGTCGTCGATTACACTCCAGCATGGTTTGCTTCTATACAATCCTATTCTGTATAAAGTTGTGGGTTGTTGGTTTCTAATTGTCTGAGATATATTCTGTCCGAAATTAGCGCAAGACCTTGATTCCCTTTATTCAAATTCAAAGAACTAATTTCGTTGAAAGGATATTTCGTCGTAAAAGAAATTCCGGTGAAACAAGACATTTCGTCATTGGGAAAGGTCATCTTCTGTATGGACCATAGAGAAGAGAATCCCACGATGTCTCCTGATATGCTTCTTCTCTAGCATTTGTCTTGTTCTTCGAAAGATTTCGAGACTACTGGAAATCTTATTGCATCGAGAAAGCATAACGAGCCTCGACATGTCTCCCCTGTTGGTCACCAGGAGTTGGGCCCGGTGTTTTTAGTGCGGATCCAAGCCACACTTGTATGAACGGGATGCATGAGATTCCAATAAATTTCAACTGTTGAATGAGTCAGTCTTATATGGAGCCCACGTGAATCAAAGTTGGAGATCAACTTGGCCTTTTTACGTGCGGAGTACGTTTTATCCATTCTTTTTCTTGGGTCCAGGGCCAAGCCAACTGGGTCCAAAGCATGCATATAGAGGTAAAGGTCTCCCCAGAAATTAAGCCCATATACTTTTCTATTTAATTTTTATCATGTAACACGAGTAACTTTACTTTTGGTAAAATATAGAGGCGGAATGGACTTTGCATCCTATAAGAAAAATGACTTTTCTAAAGGCCTATATGATCAAAACAACTTGGTGATAACTATTATGGTTATAACTATCACCTAGAATGGGATGAATAGGTAATTTTGCGGAAATGAAAGAACTCAAATAAATATTGCAGCGAGACAACTTCTAATGAAGTAGTCAGATCTTACCAGCGTACAATTCTATTACAATTAATAAAAAGAATAAGGAATAGAGAATTGCACACAAAAGTTTATAGTGGTTCGGCTTTTGCAAGCCTACGTCCATTCTCTCGTGCTATAGCTAATTGGTTGGAATTCATTGATAAAAACCTATCAGAGGTTATAAGATTTGAGCTATGAACACTTAAGCTCATATGTATAACTCCTCACACATTCTCAACCTCTAAATGGTTATACAATGATGTTCACAAAGATGAATGTATAAGATTACAAACACTCTTCAGACTTTGGAATTAAAAGCTTCAATTCTTGTGAATGCGAATTATATTCCTTCAGTTTCGAAATCTCCGCTTATATTCCTCCTAATCCAAGCTAATCGTTGGACATATCTCTAGGAGGACTTATCCAGCTAATCTACCCGTTGGTCCTAGATCTGGTTGAGAAGATCTGATGGCTTCAGGATCCCTGAGATTAATGCTTCCCATAATTTCTGCCGCCCATATAGTAGTTTAGGTTTTCATAAGTCAAGTGCTTACGAATGGAAATAATGTTTCGCCTCAAATAAGTCGTTCCAGGAAATCCAAATCTTTGAGAGATATTTCCTTTGGAACTCCTTATATATAAGGTAGGAAATCCAACCAATTGCTACTAGCCGTTGCACAAGAATATAATTTTCTTCCCAGTCGTTTGACAAAACACATAAGAAATGAAATAATTAAACCACGACTCTAGTTCTAATTGATAACTTCTGATTATATCCTATCAGACTTTTCACTTGAAAATACTTATCATTAGAATCAAAATCTTTACTCCGGCAATCTTCAAAATCAATTTGAAAAATTTCCTCAACAATCTCCCCATTTTCAATGATGACAAAACTTTTCAAGCAAAACTTAACAAACGATTTTGAAAATATATAATAATCAAATAGCTATATTGAAAACAAGATTTTAGATAAGGCGCAATGTGAATTCTATAAGAATTTTTGCTGATATAGTAAAGACAATTACAAACTTCTTACAGAATATCAAGCTAATCAGAGTGAATAAGATTTGCAAAGAAACTTTGATTAAGGAAGTTCAAGATAAGAATAAATTCAAGAAAACTTCTTGTTTTTATATAGCTCCCACTGAGCAAGATCATGAAAGATCTTCAAAATCTTCATGTTGCATTTAGCATTATGCTTTTCCTATATTTTCTCCCCCTTTTTATCAGCATTACAAAAAAAACAATAATAATGGATGTCACGCCCCGATCCTCCAAGCGCGTGCCCATCCCGGCTTGATCGATTAAATAGCGACATCCCAGGATGCATCGCCGACCCATTCTTTTTATTGCACATGCGGAAGCAAATAAATAATCCCCAGACAATAACGCAATGGGATAGAAAAGTAGGGCCATAATTTTTCAAATTGAGACCACAACACACTTATATATATATATAACAAACCAAGTCATATATATACAATACAAGCCGATCTATTTATAAAGTTTACAAAACAGGGGGGGTTTCACAAAACTACGGGTCTTCATCCTCATCTTCATCCTCATCTTCATCCCAATTGGAGCCTTCAGCAAAATACACCGGGGACTCTGGTTCCGACATGTCTGGTTCTACGTCCACCACTGAACCTCCTGGAGGATCTACCGTGCCTTTCCCAAAAGCAACCTCCAGGACATAAAAATGAACCTCGGACTCTGGTATAAGCCCTTCTATCTAGTCATTTCGCTCCCGGCGTTACCATGATTTGTACTAATGGGGCACCTTTTTGGGTAGACCCGCATCGACCCAGACTATGGATTTCACCAACTCATATACCCATTCCCTTGGGCTCCCATGCAGTGGGATGAAGCACTTATGTTCTATCACATTCTTTGGCTGACCAAAATGCTCAAGAGGAGCTGCCATCTAGGGATATGAAATGTTATCCCACAACGGGGTGAGACGACGTCTCAACGAGTTTACCCCCTAAGACCCGACTAGGAAGAAAATATGCCCCAAGGGCTGCCTAAGCACAAACACGAGTTAGAGGACTTACCTTGGCCTCAGTCCCTTCTTGCAAATCAATATAATTTACAAAATCATCGAATCATGACGGATCGAGTCATCGATCAATCGACTCAGTCGATTCCATGTCATCAAGACCGTCTCTTGGTCAACCATTTTAATACTATCTATCACCCAATACTATATATCCAGTTGTTTCGTTGAAACGATCACTGCTCACCTTAGCTGATATACGACCAATGCTCGCCTAAGCTGATAAGATAGCTCGCCAAAACTGATATATGCTCACCCAAGCTGGTTTATATAGTGTAGCTCGCTTAAGCTGATTTGTGCTCACCGAAGCTGATTCATGCTCGCCTAAGCTGATTTATAGATATTATATTCATCCACTACCCATTTCACTGTTTTCAAAGTACCCGGTAAAATAATCGTATGTGGGTACACGGTAGACCTCGGCCAAAAAATATAATATCTTTATTTTATAAAATCCCACTAATTATACAGTCGACAAAGACATTTTTGGCACTGTAAACCGACGCCCGTTAATTTTCTAATTAAATACTAAAATTAATAAATTTTGGAATAAACACCCAAAATTGCAATTCACACTCAATTTGCACAAAATAACAGTCAATTAAATAAACGGATCATACCACTGCAATCAGCATAAAATTCCAGTCATCGGTTATCCTGGTCTAATTTTCGGAAAATGAAAATTAATTAAATAATTACGGAAATTAATTATTAAATACCAAAAATTGCAACTTAGGCCGGAAAAGCCTAATTAAAAGCCGAGACGGGCCCGGAAAATTTTCGAACCACTCTAGATAAATACTAGAGCTTATCTAGGCTTTAACTATACTACTCTAACCATCTTACATGCAATAACGGTTAATTAAATTGCTAATCTATTCTAACTATCCACCTAATCCACACTTAACTTAAAATAATCAACCCTTAAACGTCATTAACTTACTAAGCATGGATTAGTGAGTTAAACTCACTTGATTAACGTTCCGCTCGGATCAAAACGACGGGGACGCGGAGATGGGCTACAAACTCCAAAACGGGTGCACCAATCGAGGTCGGGAAAGCTACCAGAACGAACCAAACAATGGCTGCAAGACCCACTAGCTTTGGTCTTTGTTCGGTGTAGGTCTAGGGCCGAGAAGGGCTGGATGGTGGCTAGTTGAGCTGAAAACGAGCACGGTGGGTTTCCGGCGGCTCGACAGGCGAAGGCTATAGCGTACGGCGGCGGTGGAAGCTCCGACGGTGGCCTAAGCTGGCCTGGCGAGCTGCTGGAAGTGCGAACGGGTAGGGACGACGGCGGGAGGCGCGCGGGCGTGCGACTGGCGTGCGGGCGAGGCGACATGGCTTCAGCTACTCGGACGGCGGCCAAGGATGGTCGGACGGACCTATTGGCTTGTTGGTTCGGTTTCTAGGCTTTGCTGAAGATTTCAAGGAGTTGCAATGGAGGAGGGGTCGATGGGTGAGGGCAGGGAGAAGGAGAGGGAACCGGTTGAGCAAGGAGGGGGCCACCATGGTCACTCTCTCATCTCTTTGTCCCCTTTGGTGTGTCCCACCAAGCAGCTAGCCTCCACAGCAACATTTCCAGCAGCCTAGTCTTCTTCTAGAAGCCTTGAAGTGGTCCAAATGTTGTGGGCAATGGGGCATGCGAATTTTACAACATTTTCCCTCAATTCCACTTCAATTGCCTCTTTGAATCGATCCCATTTGGCTCTTAAAAATTCAATTATCGAGTCATCAATCAAATTGGCATTTTTCCATGCCATTAGAACCTACTTGCATCCCAATTTCACAATCCAAAACATTCCTCTGACTTTTGTGGACAAAAATGGCCCTATATCGACTTTTTCCGCCAAAATCTCTGTTTGCAGAATAATCTTCGGAGATTGAGTCGACGTTCCTAAAATGACTCGTGACATGACAGAACTTTCAATTTCTGAAATCGGATTCAAATTCATGGTTAATTTCAATCTAGCGCGATTTTAGCGTGACCTAGGCTACTGGGTAGCTTTCAGAAATTTTTAGTGCAAATGACCCGTGGTCGATTTTCTTCGAGCCACAATGAACCTCTTCGACACATTGGCGACTCTCGGTTGTCGTGAAAATCTCGAGGTTTCAAATACGGACACAGGGTACCAAAACGATAGAAAAATCAGTCTAGTGCAGATCGACGTGAATTTTTCAATTTGGTGGAATCACCCACATTTAACCACACATCTCAATCGAACCGACCAATCTCTGATTTCTAATCAATCTTTACTGTGCCGAAATGATCTCTACAAATGAACACGGTCGAATAGTCGATTCTTGGTCAAATTCTCAAGTCTATTGCGTTAAAATTCCTTGATAACTTCCCCAGATAGTCTAGTTATCTCAGGAGTGATCAGCTCTGAAAATAGCACTATAGACGCATCGATGTAAGGCCCGATTTATTCAATTGAAAGTAGAAGTGAAATCCAAGATGTCACAATGGAAGGAGTATCACATAAGAATATGCTATTCAGTTCATTTTCACACAAAATCTTCAAAACATATTAGGCATGAAACACAATTTTTGAAACAATACTTTGTATATGCTACGGTGAACATAAAATTTGTGCAGTATAGCTCATGTTCTCATAGAATCAAACAACATATACATTAAAATATATATCAAAGATCACCGATATAATGTATAAATTTTACTACATTTTATCATAATAAAACGATAATGGAAATATGAGATTTATAATGACAAAAAGTAAGGGAAATAGGAAATATACCAACCGGATCATGTAGAACTTAGTAAGTTCTAACATACATTATCTTTTCTTCCATAATCAAGAGGAGGCAAAAATCAAATTGACTTAATCAGGATTTCTCATGCTTGATTTACACTCCCCCTCAATTTGATGCCTTTTTGAGATGATTGTGATTTTTTGCCTTTACTGTGCATCCCCTTTTTCCTTCTTCAATAATTTGCACAAATTTTGCGCAAATAAAAGAATTTTTCTATCCTTTGAAAATGGTGCAGAATCTTCGCAATTATTCTAATAAGAACTTTTGAAACTTCATATGGGAAGATTCTTTTGCCACCTGCAATTTCTATTAATTTTTTTTTTTTACGAAATATAGAGAATATCATGTCCATGCCTTCCTTTGATTCGCGGATCAATCTTGCCAATTATAAGATATACTTTAAAAAAATAACAAGTGTATCCAAAGGTACGTAATAATATCTTTTAAGATTGAAAATACTCTTCCTTCACCATAAATCTCAATTGCAAATAGATATCAATATAATATCAACATATTTCGCAAAAGGAATGTAAATAATAGAAGCATTAAATTTATGCAAGATCTTATAAATATGTCAACAATTATTACCAATTCATATTCCAACGTGCATGTGTAGAATATACCTTCCCTTGAGAATTCTCATTCAAGATCCTTCTTTGGGTGCATCATGAATTGCGTAAATGGCAATCAAGTTTTCTTTGTACAATTACCTGCAATAAACTCATTCCTTTTTTGGTATCCACGTATGTGGATCCTTTCCTTTTGTTAGTTGCAAAATAGGAAACCTTGCATAGTCTAATGGCATATAAAGAGCATCACGTGAATAATATGCATAATCAAATAATATTTTAAAAAATTCTCACTTCGCAACATATGATAAAATTGTAAAATCAGCCCAATAAATCTAAATTATCTTTATGCAATATATCAATCAATCACAGATATATTAAAGATCATATCTCACGAGCCACCAAAAAACACCACACCATTCTTTCTCAAAAGATATTACAATCAAACCAATTATAATTTGTAGAGCACGTCAAAAAAAAAAAAAAAATTGAGTATAGCACAAAAGGTAATGAGAACATACCTTTTCTTATCAAATTTTCTTTTTCTTTATTCCCTGCAAAAAGAGCAATTCATCTATTCTTTGGTACCCAAATTTGTTTGGGTCCTTTCAAGTTAGAGGAAGCATGAAATCTTCAATTGATTTGCTTCGATTTCTTCCAATCAAGTGGACATTCTTGCTTAAAGTGATTAGGATCACCACAATTCGAGCAATTATAATATTGAGATCCAATAGGCTTGACAAATTGCTTACCATAATGATTTTGATAATGCTGGATTGATGGCCTGCGCTTTAATCTTTCCTTAACATTTGGAAAGCCATTTTTTTTATCTCACTTGCATTTTTGAAGCCAAGGTCAAATTTGTTGTAATATAACATTTGTATAGAGAGAAAATGCTCTAATGTCTTCGAGGCGAAAGAAAATTTCTTGAAAACTTTTAAAATTCTTCCTTACGGAATCGATTTCTTTTTGCAAAATATCTCTCTCTTCCTTGACAGAAAAATTCTCCTTTTCTAGTTCACAGATCTTTTTCTCATTCATAATATTTTGCTCTCTCAATTTAGAGACTTTCTTTTTCAACTCGAAAATTTTCTTCAACACTTTCTTATGTTCCGCGCATAACTCTTCAAAAGGATCATCATTGTTGAGAATAAGATCTGAACTAGTTACCTCATCTTCTTCAGATTTAATGTCCGCCATTAAGTATAGATTTCCTTGCTCATCATCGCTAGATTCAGACTCTGTGTCGCTCCACGTCTTAGCTTTTAAAGCTTTCTTCTTCTTTTCAAATTTCCCCTTCCTTTTCTTGAATAAAGAATAATTGGGTTTTATGTTTTTCTTGCACTCAAAACATATTACATCCTTACCTTCATTGTCGTCTTTGTCATAAAAATTTCTTCCTCCAGATTTCTTTATTGGCTTCTTCCCTTTGGAGTTTCTTCTTTTTCTCGTAAAGTGTTGAAATCTTTTGATTAGCAACTTCATCTCCTCATCTTCTTCATCTTTTGAATCTAAAACATTAGAATCAATATTAGACTTTAAGGCAATCAACTTCTTACCTTCGAGATCTTCCTCATTTACTCGTTCTTCTTCATAGGATTGGAGTGTTCCCACGAGTTCATCCACGGAAAGAGGTGATATCCATTGAGTTTCTTGAATGGATGTCTTAATGCTGTTCCATTCTTTTGATAGTCCTCGAAGAATCTTGTTCACTTTCATAGTATCTGATATAGGTTGCCCTTGATACGCCAATCCGTTGACCATGTCAGTAAATCTACTGAACATTCAGTTACGGTTTCTTCAGATTTCATTTTAAAGGCTTCATATTGTTGGAGAAGAATGTTTATCTTTGTCTCTTAACCCGATCGATTCCTTCATACATCACCTGCAACCTATTCCAAATTTCTTTTGCAGATTCACATGTGGAAATCCGGTTATAAACAACTTTAGCATCTAGTGCTTTTCTTTTCTTGATGTTCGCATCAGATGAGGCTGAGACTTCAGGTTTTTTGCCTTCTTCTTTGGACAAAGAAGTGTTAGGATTTATGCCCTTTAGAACAACGTCCCACTCTAAGGGATCCTTGGATATTATGAATGCTTCCATCTTATTCTTCCAAATGTTGTAATCTTCTCCATCGAAATATGGAGGTCTTGTATCATTTTGTCCTTCCATCAGACTTGGTGTAATATTACTAGCCATGGAAAGATTATTAACTAATAAAACACTTCAATTAAGAGTAATCGAGCTCTGATACCAATTGTTATGGCTATAACTATCACCTAGAGGGGGTGAATAGATGATTTTGTGGAAATGAAGGAATTCAAATAAATATTGTAGTGAGACAACTTTTGATAAAGTGGTTAGATCTTATCGATGTATAATTCTATCACAATTAATAAAGAGAGTAAGGGATAAAGAATTGCACACAAAAGTTTATAGTGGTTCGACTTTTGCAAGCCTACGTCCACTCACCCGCACTATAACCAATTGTCTGGAATCTACTGATAAAAACCAATCAGAGGTTACAAGATCTGAGCTTTGAATACTTGAGCTCATGTGTATAACTTCTCACATACTCTTAACCTCTAAATGATTACACAATGACGCCCACATAGACGAATGTATAAGATTACAAATACTTTTCAGACTTTGGAATTAAAAGTTTTAATTCTCGTGAATGCGAATTCCATTCCTTCAGTTTCAAAACCTCCTCTTATAGTCCTCCTAGTCTAAGCTGTCCGTTGAACATATCTCTAGAAGGACTTATCCAGCCAATCTAATCGTTGGTCTTGAATTTGGTTGAGAAGATTTGATAACTTCAGGATCTCCGAGGTTGATGCTTTCCATAATTTCGGTCGCCTATATAGTGGTTTGGGTTTGCATAAGTCAAGTGCTTACAAATGGAAAGAATGTTTCACCTCAAATAAGTCGTTCCAAGAAATCCAAATCTTCGAGAGACACTTTCCTTTGGAACTCCTTATATATAAGGCAGGAAATGCAACCAATTACTACTAGTCGTTGCACGAGGATATTATTTTCTTCATAGCCATTTGACAGAACGCATAAGGAAGGAAATAATTAAACCACGACTCTGGTTCTGATTGATAACTTTTGATCACATCCCATTAGACTTTCCACCTAAAATATACTTATCATCGAATCAAAATCTTTACTCGACAAGTTTTGTCAATCTTCAAAATCAATTTGGAAAATTTCTTCAACAATAACTCCCAGTCAATTCATTTTGTTTTATAATCTCGAATTATTGGTTGAATGGTTAAATGTCTAATTTGTATGCGATAAATTCCGTTGAGTGTCTCATTCAAAATAAGTCTCACCAGCCACACTGTGGAGGAGCTTTATTAGATGCATGTGAACAGGCAAATTGCATGTGTTCGTGACATTCATTAAGTCAAATCATCCGAATACTTTGACTTGTTAAAAAAGAAAAGGCTAATGACTTCTTTTGGACTATGTGTCAAGATTTTTGGATTGGGATAACAAGCCAAATACACAAATCAAAATTAAAATACAAACGTTATTTTATTCACCGCCTAAGCAGGACCTTCTCTATTAGTGATCTTAATTACTATGCAAAGTACCACTAATAATTTAGAGATTTTTTTCTTTTGTAGTGATTTAGATTGCACCTCTATGCACTACAATTATATTTAGAAATTAAGAAGCCATCATCTCATGACACTTGTTAAGTAACCAAAAAGTGTATGTATCATTAATTTTGTATATTAATTTTTATTGTTATATGTGTAATATTATGAGTCAAATCCTTTTCCATGACAAGGTGGCATTGGTTTTTCAAAACACAAACACAAGGTTGACCAGAATTCATATAATGGACATTACGATTGACTTGTTACATCATATCAATATGCAACCTATCCATGATATTAACAAGAAAATTCTAGGAAAAGGGAGTCTATTCCATCTTACGGGCAGTTTTGACCATATTCATTGCTGAGCACTGAAATATTGCATTGAAAAGGACAACACTCTTTGGTTCATTATCTCATAAACTTTAAATAGAGGCAATTTTCCAACTAAAACATTGTAGTAAATAAATAATCTCCTGTCCAATCCCTCGATCCAATGCAATTGAAGCTATTTATCATGCGGGAGCTCATTTGTGCGGTTTGCATGATCAACAGCTATGACAAATCTAGTCCAATGGTCTTAGGTGCATGAAAATATTTTGCCGATAAAGAAACACATTTTGTAAGTAGTTTTCTAAGAGAACATAGTCATTATGAAATTGAAATAACATTTAATATTTATCCATAAATTAGATGGTTAAAGGTTAAGAGAGATCCTATTTTGGATCCTATGATACAATTATGATGAAGTTATGCTTTACTTTGTCCTATCCATCTTTCTAGTAATTAATGATGTATTGAACTATAATAACCATCAACCAAGTCCTTTTTTCAATCTTTCCCCCTTTGTTTGGAACTACTATTACAAATGAACTTCTGGATGCCTATCTCATTTAATCAAATACTACTACATATCATTAGAATTCTTGAAATTATTGCAAGATTATTGTTTTTGATTTTTTTAATAGATCTTTGTGTGACCCTAAATATGGTTATGGGTACATATCGAGTCTCCACGTAGAGTACATGATATTTGTTAATGGGATTAATATCATGAAAAATCTCAAACTGATATATCTATAATAAATTTACCCAAAATTAATTTTTTGACCATGAAAAACCATAACCTGGTACACCTATAACAAATTTATCATAAATAACTACAAAAAAACTCTAAACCGGTACACTTATGATAAATCTACCACAAACTATTTTTTTTTTTACTGCAAAAATCCTAAACCGATATACTTGTGATAAATATATCATATGTTAAATTGGATTAATACATAAAAAATCATAAAATTGGTACAATTGTAACAAACGGAGAATAAAATTTCAAACTAGTACACCAATCAACTATCATGTGTTATCAAATTCAATAATTTAACAGTAAAATTTTAATGAGAATTAATCAAGGGTAAATTTGTCATAAGTATACCAATTTAGGGTATACTCCAAGTCGAATTTTTTTGTGGTTAAAAAATTAATTTAGAGTAAACTTATTACAGATGCACTAATTTGAGGTTTTTCGTGATATTAACTCTTGTTAA
This sequence comes from Eucalyptus marginata, assembly GCA_014182565.1. Taxonomy (NCBI): domain Eukaryota; kingdom Viridiplantae; phylum Streptophyta; class Magnoliopsida; order Myrtales; family Myrtaceae; genus Eucalyptus; species Eucalyptus marginata. The sequence goes on along the minus strand of CM024592.1, from coordinate 17,806,149 downwards.
TATACATAAAAGGAGACTTTTTTTTTTTCAAACGCTAGCCCGTGATCTTTGTCATTCATCCAATATGTGAAAAGTAACTTCTTTTAGAAAGTAATAGTTTTCATAGTTAAAAATAATAATAATAATCCTATGTGAAGATAATCATGATTATTTTCTTGACAATCCCACAATCTCTTTTCTTTACTTTTCCTCTCACATTTTGTCATGTTCTTCGAAAGACTTCGAGACGACTAGTAAGCTATGAAACACTGACACTCTCCAAGAGTCTTCGTGTCGTGTCGGACAATTCGACATGTGTCCGACACTCTCCGACACTCGGTCAACACATATCAGAAAATCTGACACCTGGTCAATTTTCTCAACACTCTCCGACACTCGAGTCGAAATTCTGACATACGAGTTTCCGACACAATTATGATATTAAGGTCAATTTTAAAAATTCAATAAATGAGAAGTCAAAATATACATATATGTAAAAAAAAAAAAAAAACACAATAATAAAAATAATAAATTGAGAATGAAAAAAAAAACCTAGTCTTCTCTTCTCTTCTGACTCCCACTTCCCGTGATACACAATTCACCCCTTAAGTTTTTTTTTCTCCTCTTCCAACATATCTAACATGCGAGTCCAAAATATTGATCGATTGTTTTTCTTCAAGTTTTATGAATTATTGAAATAGAGTTGAATTTGTCAAATTGAAACAATGAATGATATTCATAATGGAGGATTAATATTTTTAGTATATATTCATTCTAGGCTTTTTTAATTATTTATTTATTTATGAATTTGATTGAAATAATTATAAAAATGATAATTTATTATGTATATATAAAAATATATTTTGAATATACAATATGTCCTAACGTGTCGAAATTCTCTATTTTTTTTAGAAACGATGTGTTGGCGTATCGTGTCGTGCCGTGTTGCGTGTCGTGTATTAGTGTCGGTGCTACCTAGCTAGTAAGTCATCGTACACTATCACAAAGTCTTCACATCAGTCACTAGGCATTGGGCCCGAAGGCTTTAGTGCACATCCCATCCACACTTGCATGAACCGGGTGTAAAAATTCCAATGAATTTTCAGTATTTAGATGGGTCTATTTTAATGGGGCCCACATAAATCTAACGTTGGAGATCCACCGAACTCACCTACATGCGGAGCATGTTGTTAATGTTTGGTTGTAGGTCAGGCCAACTAGAAAGGAAAAGGTCCCCTCGAAGGCTGACAAAAAAGGACTCACCAACATGTAGAGCATGTTGTTAATGTTTGGTTGCAGGGTCAGGCCAACTGGAAAGGAAAAGGTCCCCTCGAAGGCTGACAAAAAAGGACTCACCGAATATGTAGCATCAACACGGACACGCGACACGACACAACATGACACGTCAACACGTCATTTATTAAAAATAGAGAATTCCGACACGCTTCGACTTTGAAGTAAAGTGAGTGTTTTGTGAAACTCTCAACTGCTTTCTAAACTCCTTCTTTTTCTCTAGTCTGGTAGGATCCTCTGAGAAATGCAACTTGGATAGTTGAAAAAGTTACCATCCTGGCATCTCTGAGTGTTTCTAGGCTCTGAACTAAAGGTCCGAGTGGTTTCCTGCTAAAAGGCTGTCCCTGAAGGGCTTGAACGGGAGAGGTTTGCCCACTGTGGGAAGGCATACTTGCAGGAAATTGACTATGTCCTCCCTGGTTCTAAGTCTAGGTCCATTCATGGTATTAGAGCCATGGTTTTGTAATAATATTCGTTCCATGTGATCAGTAGGTGAATCCAGTGCTGAGAAGATCTCTTCACATCATGATAGATCCAGAAATACTAGAAGCACTTGTTTCTCTTGCTGCATCTCCATCTTCTTCAACCCCTTCAGATTTCCGCGTTTCCAATACTTCTAAGATAGACTATCTTTACGAAGTCTCTCTTAGCGATGAAACTAAGATCTTTGAAACTCAACTTCCTCTTATGAACCCTTATTCCGCTTTTACTAAACCCACCTCATCATTTTCTCCTATCCGCTCCATTCGCCAACTAATTCGCCAAACTCCAAAGGAAGTAAATTGAGTGTTTTGTGAAACTCTCAATGGCTTTCTAAACTCCTTCCTCTTCTTTAGCCTGGTAGGATCCTCTGAGAAATGCAACTCGGATAGTTAGAAACGTTACCATCTTGGCATCTTTGAGTGTTTCTAGGCTCTAAACTAAAGGTTGAGTGGTTTCCTGCTAAAAGGTTGTCCTTGAAGGGCTTGAACAGGAGAGGTTCACCTACTATGGGAAGGCATACCTGCGGGAAATTGACTCAAGAACACATGATTCAATCATGAAAAGGGTATGGAAGATAGAAGGACTTTCTTCCTTTTCCTTGCCAAATTTGATGGAAATAGTTCCATCTTTCTTTCTGACGAACTCAGAGTCCGATGATTGCAAAGGCTTGTTATTCTGATGCAACTTTTCATAGTTGGTAATCCAAGTCTCTGGAAGGAGCTTGGCCAACTTTTCCTTTGGGATCTGTTTGGGAACATGAATACAGGATGCTTGATTATTATGCATGGAAATGAATAAAGCATCTTCATTTCCATTGTGGAAATTCAAATCAAGAGCATGGTTCTGCACTCGATAAAGAGCATGCTTGATCATTCTGCAAATGAGACCCCCCAATTGGTATCAGAGCCAGGTTAAGGTGGATCCGGGTGCATGCTAAAGGGATCTTAGCTGTCCCACATCGCTTGGGAGAAGCCTTCTGACCTTTTCTTACTTGAAGACAATTTTTGGCAAAATGTCCTTTTTGATTGCATATGAAGCATCAATTGTAGTGGAATCAACAGTTTTGCGATGTTTGGAACAAAGTCTCTGAGATAATTAATTATCCCAAGAAATTGCTGAACTTGCTTTGTCGTGAAATTTTCTTCAAGAAATTTTAACACTTCCTGAGGAATATGTGGCCCTGGATAGTATGTACCTTTGTTAAGGTGCATACCAAGAAATTCAATTTCTGTCTGGGCGATATTCATTTTTCTTTGAGAAAGTATAATCCCATGCTTTTTCACAATTTCTGCGAACTGCTCAAGAAGTTGGCAGTGCGATTGCTCATCAGGACTGTAAAGTAGGCTATCGTCGATATATACTGCTGCACTTGACAAGATTGATTGGAAAATTCGACACATAGCCTTCTCGAAAAGGGATGGTGCTACCTTTAGGCCAAAAGGAAGAACTTTCCATTGGAAGTGTTGGTTCGGAATACATAACCCTCTTTTGGGTTTGTCATTTCATGCTCCCGTGATGATGCAGCTTGTCTGAATGCCTCGAGTGCTTCCTTGGCTTTTGGAGTGACGCTATAATGATCCCATGCAGTGGGTACATTATAGTTCCATACATCTTTAGGAATGGTTTTGTTTTCTTGGCACAAAACCCTTTGGAGTTTGGCGAATCAGTTGGCGAATGGAGTGGATAGGAGAAAATGATGAGGCGGGTTTAGCAGAGTCCCTTGAAGTAAAGTGAGTATTTTGTGAAACTCTCAATGGCTTTTTAAACTCATTCTTCTTCTCCAGCCTGGTAGGATCCTCTGAGAAATGCAGCTCGGATAGTTAGAAACGTTACCATCCTGACATCTCTGAGTGTTTCTAGGCTCTGAACTAACGGTCCAAGTGGTTTCCTACTAAAAGGCTATCCCTAAAGGGCTTGAACGGGAGAGGTTCACCCACTGTGGGAAGGCATACTTGCGGGAAATTGACTCTATCCTCTTTGGTTCTAAGTCCAGGTCCATTATAAAGAGCCTTATTAATTCAACCTTTGTTAATATTTTTCATTATTTTAATTTGACAAATTCAATTGCATTTCATTATAATAATACATAAAACTTAGATGGAAAAAAACATTGTTTAAAGAATGCTGAAATGGTATTTTTAAATTTATTTATTTATCCGATGTAGCATTTTTTTTATTACTTCTTTCATAGTAAAAGACTTTTAAAAAAGCTAAAATAATTATAAAAAAAAGAAAGAAAAAGAGCCAGGGTTGTGGCTGGGCACGCTACTACCGCTGCCCCCGTCAACAGTGTGCCTAGCCACCATCGGAAGGGGCGGCGACCTCGCCAACCCTAGGTGACGGAGGGAGGGCTACCCTCGCCGGCCCAAGAGAGGTGCGGGCGAGGCTCGCCCAAATACGAGCGACGCGTCGGCTGGGGCCGACGAGGATCGCCAAGATCTGGGCGACGCCGGGCCTCGCTTGTGGCCGGCAAGCCTCCTTAGCCCTAGGCAAGGCCTTGCCAGCCCTAGGTGAGGGTCGGCGACCCTCACTTGGCCCAAGCAAGGGCGTGGCGTCGCCCAAATCTAGGTGAGCCTCGCTTAGGCCAACGAGGGCCCCCCCTGCCGCCTATGGCCGGTGAGGTCGCCAACCCCCTCCAATGGTGGTAGCGGCAACGGTGCCTTGACCACCGGCCCTCCCCCTTTTTTTCTTTCTTTTTTTTTTTTTTTTTTTTGTATATTTACATTTTAACCCTCAAAGTATTTAAAATTTTTAAAATTGATCACGTGCGTGTTGGAATCGCGTGTCGGAATTCCCGGACTAGCATGTCAGAGCGTGTCGAAGAGAGTTGACCACGTGTCGGATTTTTCAACACTCGTTGACCGTGTGTCGGAGCCTAGGTAGCACCGACACGTTCAAAGGGCCTCCGTGTCGTGTCGGACACCCCGACACGTGTCCGACACGCTCGGACACGCTCGGACACGCTCGGACACGCGGTCAACACGACTCTTTCCGACACGCGCGTCGGAGCGTGTCCGGAGGTTTGTGGGCGGATCTGCAGGTGCGAAGGGAAGAAGGTGATGGAGGGTGAAGGCAAGGGTGAGGGAGCCGAGGCGACGCTGCGAGCGACGACAAGGGAGGGCTGCGACCGCCGGCTGCAACGCCAACTACAACGTGGAGAAGGCTGCGACCGCCGACTGCGCCGAGAAGCCTTCTCGATCGTCTTGGTCGGCTGCGACCACCGACTGCAACGCCGAGATGGAAAACCGCAACGCTGCGATGGAGGGCTGGACGCGAGGCTACGACAGCAAAGGGGAGAACGGAGGCAAGGCAGCGGCGAGAGAGGTGGAGACCGAGCAAAGGGAGAAGAGAAAGAAGGTGATTGCTAGGGTTTTTGCCCTTTGGGCTGTTTTTAGGAAGAAGAGAAAGAGAGAGACGAGGCGTCAACGGCTTCTGGGGAAAGAAAGCTTCGTGCGGGGGAAGTGATAGGCGCAGAGGGCAAGTTTTTAGGAAGAAGAGAAAGAGAGAGACGAGGCGTCGACGGCTTCGGGGAAAGAAAGCGTCGTGCAGGGGAAGTGATAGGCGCAGGGGTGGGTGGGCGGGTGGGGGAAGAAAACGCGTGCTGAAATAAATGGGTGGGACCCATTTAACCCTAAAAAGAAATATTAAACATTAAATAACTTTATTAATACATGATAAGGTTAAAAAATAAATAAATAAACGGGTTAAAAAGTTACTTCGAAAAATAAAAGCACTAGATATTAAATAATGATAAATTTGGATCATCGTAGAAAAATGTAAATTTATTTTGACTCTAATCTTTCATTAGTTATTTATTTCATCGATAACTTTTGTTAAAGTAAAAAAATGTCTTTCCAATTTTTTATGAATAAATTTATTAAATGTTATTAGTATAGATTTATTATAGGCTCTTTTTTATTGTTTAATATAATAATTAATCATGTATATATAAAAATATTTATTTAATATTTAACGTGTCGGAACGTGTCGGAATTCTCTACTTTTTGAGAAATGACGTGTCGCGTGTCGTGTCGTGTCGTGTCGCGTGTCGCGTGTCGCGTGTCGGTGCTACCTAGGTCGGAGCGTGTCAGGGCGTGTCAGACACGTGTCGGAGTGTTAGACACGACACGAAGGCTTTCGGAGAGTGTTGGTACTACATAGCTCACCGACATGCAGAGCATGTTGTTAATGTTTGGTTGTAGGGTCGGGCCAACTGGAAAGGAAAAGGTCCTCTTGAAGGCTGACGAAAAACATCGTTTTCTATTTCTCCCTTTTGCCGTGAAACGCGTTTCTTTAGTTTGGTCTTGATAGAGAGATTGCGTAAGGGATGATTCTAAAATGACCGCCGAAAGAAGACTCAATGATCAAAATACACTGTTGACTACTTTCCTTTTAGCCAAATCATTTTATTTTGAAACTTTGAATTATTGGTTGAATAATTAAATGTTTAATTTGAATATGACATACTTCTTCGCATCAATCTCTTTGTGAATGAAGCTTTTTTAGATGTGTGTGAACAAACGGATTAAATGCATTCGAGACATTTGTTTAAGTCAAGTAACTTTGATTTTTTATATTGAGAAAAAAATGGTAATATATTGTTTTGGACCATCTTCAAAGTTTTCGGGATTGTGATGGCAAGTCAATCACCGTTTAATCTAAGATGAATTCAATAAAAATTAAAATAAAATCATTGCTCTATTCACAGCCTAAGATGGGTCTTCTCTTGCAAGTGATCTTAATTGCTACACTTAAGAGTGGCGGGGTTGATGGAAATAGAAGTCGACTAAGGATTACGTTCTTGAATCGTTAATCTAGTAACATATATTCTTTAGTAACGATTATTGCGGGCCTTCATCTTCATCACTAATGGTGCTTTAGTCTTTGACTTGTGGAGGAGAAGAAGCAAATAGAAAAACTTCAGGCAAAATGGAGGAAAGCTCTTGAAACTAGGGATAAGCATCATTTTGTGGTAAAATCAGGAATCGGAAAATCAGATCAATGAGAATCAGTCTAGTTTCAAGTACAATGACATTCGTTTCAGTTTTCAATTTCATATTTTTTTGGAACTTATAGTTCGATTTCCATGAGAAGTGAACCGGGGAACGGTCCACCTACCAGCACGGTCTCCTCAGTCTCTTATATTTAAACTTAACTTTATTCTCTAGTTCTCACACCTGCATCTGGCTCTCTCTCTCTCTCTCTCTCTCTCTCTCTCTCTCGTCTCTTGACTTTCTCTCTCTTGAGTCTGGCCGACACTATTTCGTCTCCTCTCTCTCGCGCCGACGCCGTCTCGTCTCCTCTTCTCTCGATCTCCTGCGTTGTGGCCTCGCCTTTGTTGGGAGTCAATCAGCCCACTGTTAGCCAGGTTTGTTCTTCCTTATAGCAACTAGTTAGAGAGAAGCTGTCTTATATTTAAGCTCTCTCTCTCTCTCTCTAGCATTGTACGATGCGTTTCCCCTTTTTCTTTTGTAGAATTCCCCGAAAGCGAATGGTAGAATGACAAATACGGCCAAAGAATATCTCTGCTCGCTGCTGAGATAGTTTTTGTTTCAGCAATGAACTATGAACTGCTGAGAGTTAACCCATTCTGCAAGTGGGCATTCACACAAATAAATAAATAAATAATGAAACCGACAGCTATGGTGATAGCCATAAGCTCCGCAAGGGCGGTTTAGGTCCCGTCTATAGAGGGCACAGTGGCGCGGGACCGGTGCTCACAGTCTCGAAACCTAAAGATGTGCACTAGTCTCCATGGGGATTTCCAGCCTATTTGAGCCGTGTTCCGCAAAACTTCGCTATTCTATCAAAATTCAAAAGTTCACATTAAATGGGAGTGACCAAGTTAAAAATTCTTAAATAAGATTCCATTTATTTCGCGAAAAATATTATTCTTTTGAAAAAATATTTTTAAAAAGTTATTTTTTATAAAAATGATAATATTTTCTGATATTTCGTCTCGAAACTCAAAAATTCTCTTTGTCACTCATTTTAATAGTTTTTATTTTTTAAATCAAATTCTTAATTACTTTTATTTTTTAATTTTCTTTCTACTTTTTTATTTTTCCCTTTTATTTTTCTTCCTCCATTTTCTTCTTCTTCGGTCGGCACGGCCACAACGACCAGTCAAAGGCGAGCTCGAGGCTCACCAAATTTCAACCAGCCTCGAGCTCACCAGCCTAAAAAAGGCTCACTAATTTGACGAGGGCCGAGACCGATGAGCTCACCGATTGGGCAACCCTTGAGCGCCCCTGGCAAGCGGCAAGCTCGAGCTTGTTGATCTTGAGCCTCGCTAGATCAATGAGTCAGAGGCTCACGCTCGCACTCGCCGATTTGGCGAGTGGCCAGCTCAAGCTCGTCGATCTAGTGAGCGGTGAGCTCAAGCTTGCCTATGGTTGATTGTCAGCTGTCACTGTAGCCAATGAGTGGTCTAGAAAGAAGGAAAAAAAGAAAAAAGAAAAAAGAAAATAATTAAAAGCTCGAATTTTTTAGAAAGGAAAAAAAGAAAGAAGAGGAGGGTAGCATGGATGTGAGACAAGAGTAAGTGAAGAAAATGTTTTCCCTTTTTTTGAAAAGCGGAAAAAAATTTCTCCTATTGTAAAAGACTTTTCTCAATTGAAGGAAAATGTTTTTCCTAATTGTTTCATTTTTATGAAACAAATATTGAAAAATTCAATAAACGTTTTTGTAGAAATTATTTTCTACAAAACGAGCATAAGATTCACCTTCAAATGTCACCGAGGGAGCACTTTTTTTTTTTTTTTTTGGTCGAAAGATACTATATATTAAAGAGTCATCAACTTACAACCGCTTGCAACGGCATCCGCATACACAAGATCGAGAAGGAGGAAAGGGGGAAAAAGATTCCAATTATGGGCTTGGTCAATGCGGCCATGGGCCTTCGCGGCCCAGTCCGCAACCGAATTTGCCTCCCGCCTACAGTAGCTGAGTTTCAGATTAGGGCACGATCGAAGCAGCGTTTTTGCCTCGTCAAAGAGTGGTTGTTCCTCCCATGGCGGCCGCCTGTTCGTGTTCAACGTTTCAACCATGATCCAGCAGTCCGATTCGATTGCCACTCGATCAATTTGAAGACCCTGCTTCAGCAGATGACGAAGTGCACAACTGAGCGCCTGTACCTCAGTTTGAAGCGCAGAAGTCGCTTGAAAATCGGCAGTGAAGACATCCGTAAGTCTTCCCCTGTGATCCCTACTGATGCACGCCATATTTCCTCTCTGGGTTCCCTGCATGTAAGCCCCATCAATATTGCATTTTAGGATGCCACGCTTAGGAGGTCTCTAGAGAAAATCGGAGGTCAGTTCAGAGGAGTTTTGTTGCTGTCTGCGTGGATTGAGCCGGTCACAGCTATGATGTTGTGCGATAGCGTCTGCGACGGCGATTTGGGATCTCGGCTGCTGGTGTCTGAAAACAGAGTTATTCCGTCCGTGCCAGATCTGCCATAGGACATGTGCGATGAGCTCTATCCCAGGTACTATCCTCTACTGCCTTACCTGATGCTTGATCCAATCTGCTATGCCAGTGACTGGAGGGGAGATGTGTAGCTGTCTTAAATTAGTATGCTGCCATACCTCCTTCGTCCAAGAGCAATAGAAAAACATATGCTCGATTGTTTCCGGGGTGTTTTGGTCGCAGAGTATACATGTAGGATCTGAAATAATATGGTGTCTGAACAGATTGGCTTTGGTGGCAAGTGAATTATGAAAGACTGACCATATAAACATTCGTATTTTAGGTTCTGTCTTCATTGCCCATAATCGCGTCCATAGCTTTCTGTCAAATCTGAATGTTGTTGCGGCTGCTTGGTTATTGCTGTTTTGTTCTGTACTGAGGATGGATTGATAGTTGCTCTTCACGGAATGAATACCAGTCTTTGTGGCTGCCCATATTAGCTTATCAGTAGCAAACTCTGGCCTGATAGGAATTTTAATGATTTCCTTGACAATGCACTCAGCATAATGCTGCTTGATGAGTGGAATATTCCAAGATTGGTGATTTGGGTCGATAAGATCCGCCACCAATTCCGGTTCGTCTCTAGCAAAAGGTCCCGGTAATGGGCCTATAGGTAACCATCGATCCCTTCGTGTTTGTATTTGTGTACCATCACCCACAGACCAGCACAAGTTCGGATTCAAGACCTCTCGGCCAATAAGGAGACTTCTCCACCCCCAAGAGGGGCGACAACCAGTTTCCGCCTGCTGAAAGGCTTTGTTTGGGAAATAGAGTCCCTTGAATATTTGACTCCATAAGGAAAGTGGATTGTGAATTAGTCTCCAGGTTTGCTTACCCGGAAAGCTTTATTAAAAGCCATCAAGTCGCGAAAACCCAGACCTCCACTATGCTTGCTGAATTTTAATGAATCCCATTTTTGCCAATGCACCCCTCGTCTACTGACATCATTCTTCCACCAGAAACTAGCTATACATTGTTCAATGGCCTTACAAATAGATTGAGGTAGCTTGAAAACCGACATGGCATACTGGGGAATGGCCTGCACTACCGACTTTATAAGGACTTCTTTACCCCCTTTTGATAAAAGCCGTTCTTTCCACCCTTCCAATTTAGCAGTTACCCTCGCTGAAATCTAGGAAAACATTTCTCGTTTCGATCGTCCCCAGTCGGAGGGTAGACCCAAGTACTTGCCGTATCGTTGAAGTAGAGGAACTATGAATTCCCTTGCTAAATTTTGCTGCAAATTCAGCGGACAATATTTGCTGTAATACATGCCTGATTTGTTTCTATTGATAACTTGCCTTGTAGCTAGACAATATTGGTTCAGAATATTGGACATGTTCTGACACTCAGTGATTGTACCATCAAGAAAAAAGATTGAGTCATCAGCGAAAAATAAATGTGATATAGTCGGACAGGATCTAGCAAGTCTTATTCCTTTAAGATGGCCACTGTGAACTGCCTGGGTGATCAAAGTAGAAAGAACATTGGCCACCAGCACAAAAAGGTAGGGGGATAGGGGATCACCTTGACGAAGTCCCCGTGAAGGCTGGATGTAAGGTAGTTGCTCGCCATTAAAGCGTACACTGAGGGATGGTGTGGTAATACATTGCATGACCCAGAGAACCCATCAATGATGAAACCCCAGTTTAAGCAAATAGGCTCTCAGAAAGTCCCATTCCACTCGATCATACGCCTTATGCATATTTGTCTTGATTAATACCTTATGTTTGTGCTTCCATTTCCTTGCTTTGAACTGATGCATGACCTCCTGGACGATTAGGATATTATCTTGAATTTGGCGTCCACTAACAAAAGCTGCCTGTTCTTTAGCAATAAGACTTGGTAGCCACGGTTTTAATCTATTTGCAAGAACTTTTGAAATGATTTTATATGCATAGTTGCATAAGCTGATTGGCCTGTACTGATCAAGTCTTTCAGGATGACTGGTCTTAGGAATCAAAGCAATGATTGTGCGATTAATATTGCTGGGTAGCATACTTGAAGTAAAAAATTCGTCCACTAACCGTAGAAGGTCTTCCTTGACAATTTCCCAGTGTGTCTGGTAGAAAAGTCTGTTTAAGCCGTCCGGTCCTGGAGCTTTAGAAATCCCCATTTGGAATGTCGCATTTTGCACTTCTTCAATAGTGACCGAAGAAGTTAACTGGGAATTCATAGCTGAAGTGACAACAGGAGAGCATTGAGCCAAGACAGGGTCATAGTCACGAGGCCCCTCTGAAGTATATAACTGTGAGAAGAAAGAATTCGTCATCTCCCTTAATGTTTGAGGATTGCGCTCCCATTCTTGATTTACATTCTGAAGCATTGTTATCCGGTTTCTTTGGCATCGCTGGATGGTTGAGGCATGGAAAAATTTCGTGTTCTTATCCCCCCAACTCAACCAATTGATTCTAGACCGCATGGCCCAGAATTGCTCCTCTTGATGCCATAACTATCGTATTTCATTCCGAATAATAGAGGCTGTCTCGGTCTCATTGGTGTTGAGAGATGAATTGTTACTGAGGTCTGCGAGCTGTTGGTGTAGTGAATTGATCCGTTGATGGCCATTCTTGAATTTCGCATGACTCCATGTCTGTAAAGCCCTGGAGACAGCCTGTATCTTTTGAACTAAGATAGGGTTACCTTTCTGGATGGAATTCCAGGTCCTATTGATGAGCTCCTGACATTCAGGATCCTGATTCCAAAATGCTTCATAGACAAAAGGTCTGCTTCCTTTTCTAGTCTGAATGGTTGTGCTTAGTAGTAGGGGACTATGATCAGATCCCACAGCCAGCAAAGCCAATACTTCAGCCTCGGGATATAAAACACGCCAGTCAGAAGTGCACATAACCCTGTCTATTCGTTCTTTGATTAGCTCATCCCCTGTTCTATTATTCGTCCAGGTAAACCGGCAACCTTTGCTTTCCACCTCCATTAGGGAACAGTCATTAATAAAAGTTCGAAAGGAGGAGATTCTAAATGAAGCGGCAGGTCTCATGCCTACCTTTTCCCATGGGTAGAGTATGTCGTTGAAATCCCCTGCACAAACCCAAGGCCATGTATTTGAGAGGCGGATAAGCCGTAATTCTTGCCATAATAACTGCCTCTTGTGGTATGAATAGGGGGCATGGACGCAGGTAATGCGCATAGTTCTGTCATCGTTCAATTCCCTGCATATAATATCAAGATAATCATCTGAAGATTGAATGATATCTACTGATAAGCTATTTTGCCATAGAAGCGCTAGACCCCCTTTCAGACCGTTAGGATTGCGAACAAACACATGCTGGAATCTTAAACGGCGTTGCAAGCGTGTGAGAATCGGATCAAAATTCTTGGTCTCCATTAGAAAAACCAAGTCGGGCTTATCCTTGGCCACTAAGGCCTTAAGAGCTTGAACTGTCAGGGGATTGCCCAGGCCCTGACAGTTCCAACATAGTAGTTTCATTTGGTTGTGGGTGGCTGTTGAGGGCCAGCCACCAACACCCAATGGGCCATTTCTTCAGCCGCATACACTAGAGTGTCCAATAAAAGATTGTCGTCAAAGTCTGAGGTGGATGAGTGACGCGTGTCATAGGGTGAAAACCTTCGCTGTTTCTTCGAAGTACCCCCTGTGCTTGTATTCCTTAGAGACTTTCTTTGTATCTGCTTTGTCCTATCCACGTATTGAGTATTAACTGCCTTTAATTTTGTTGATGCAGGGACCATATCAGTGGTGTGCCGAGCTTCCTGAGTTGCTGCTGGAAAGTGCATTTGCTGTTGAGTTCTCACTTCTGACGCCCTAGCTGGAATTTCAGGTGGAGGCAGTAATGGGAGATGTTGCTGCACATCAGGGGGAGTCTCAGGTACCGTCTCCTCCATCTGTTGAGTCGATTCCTGTGGGTTATAAAAGGCTTTCCAGTAGGGACTATGTTCCCTGACTTCGGCGCGTAGCCATTGGCCATAGGCCATCTTGTCTTTTTCTTCAAGTTGTGCTTCATTATAAGGAAAGTCTTGGCAATGCGTCGCGTAATGTCCAATTTTCCACATGAATAATAGAAATGGGGCAATCTTTCATATCTAAAATCGAGCCACATGGTTTTCCCTTCAATTCTAATAAGCTTGCCCATCTTCAAAGGTTGTCCCAGGTCGATATCTACCCTTACTCTACCATTCCTGATTGCTGATCCTGCTGTTGTAGGAGGATCGATAGCAACCACTGAACCAATCTGTTGTACTGCCCGGCGAAGGAGGAGTTCAGTGCTCCATTCTAGAGGTAATCCATAGACATGAACCCAAAAAGCACAACAGGTGAAGTCATAACAGTGCAAAGGCGTGTTGGGTATCCATTGTTTAAAAATGACTAAGTTTCCTGAGAACAACCAAGGCCCGCCATCTGCTATACGCTGTTTCTCATTTTCTAGCTGAAACTTTGCGATATACAGGCCGTCATCTCTCTGGGATATGTCGACATGCTCTGTCCTCCATGCCCTCCGCATTGTGTTTTGAAAAGCTTGCAGATTAACAGAAGGATTGGAAAATATGGTCCCAACTAAGGTAAGTCGACACTCTTGCAGTCTTTTCGGGGGAGGAGCTTCCTCCCAAATTTCTATCTCATTTTCTGAACATAATCTACGAAGTCGTTGACACAGGGCCGCTAGGCGCAACGATTCCTCTGTTTCATTCGAATCCATTTGATCTAGCCGACTACTAAAAGCTGAAAAACTACTGGGAACAGAAAGGTGCGCCAAGTCCCCCTGAACCAGCCATCTTCACTAGAACAAAATAGAAGCAGGATGTATACGAAGAGGGATAAAACGTTACCGCCAGAAGTGCTGAGATGGGCTGACCCATTCTTGAACAAGGAGAATCGGGGACATGCAAGGCTGTAATCGAGCTGGGCTTGGGTTGTGAGGTCGCGCCGAGGATATAGTGTTTAAATGGAAGAGGAGAAAGCAGCGAGGTGGGGAATCCTTCCCCTGAGATTGATGGAATCCTTCATCGCCAGAGTAAATGGGTAAAAAGCGAGTGAAGAGGGTTGCGAAAAAATAGAAGAGGATTGAGCAAAGGGAGAAATTGAAGGTATTTTCAAGAACGTCGAGCTACCATGGCGGTAGAGGGGTTCTCTTCACTTCGGGAGAAAAAGGGGGCGACGCTACCCGCAACAGATGACCCACTGAGGGAGCACTTCATTTATAGAATTCGGCCGAAATCATCGTTATAGCTCATTCGTTGGAATTTTAAAAGATCAGGTGCTTCACATAGATTGAAACATCAAGAATCAACATGTAGACAACAGCAGATTTGGTCGACACGATTTCTTTATTTTTTGGTAAGAAAATTCTCTTTTGAGGCCCCTGCCGAGCTCTCTCCCCTTCTTCCTTTCTCCTTCCACAAAGTCTAGTCAGGGTCAAGGGAAGACTCTGGAGTGAGCCCGACAATTGACATCAGCCACAGTAACCCTGACTTTTCTGCTCATTTCGTTCACACCAACCGAAAGTTAATCTCACACCAATAAACACAAAGTGCGTGTCCAAGCAAATTCTTGTAGATATGTACAGTTACGGAGTACAAGCTCAGACGATCGGTTTGTACTGCAGGACTGGCTTTTTCCAAGATGGTGTTCGATTATCGCAGCTCCAGTTCCTCGAGTTCCTCCAATAGCATTTAAGACGATAGCTGCAACAACTTCTTGGATCAATGTGGAAGCCACAACCTCTTGCGTAGAATCAGACTCAGTGAATTCTCGGTCTTGCAGAGTAGGGTGAGAAACATAAATTTCAAAAAAAAAAATGGAGGAGAGTTCATGAAACACAGTAAAGTTCCAATCTTCACGGAGTCGAAGCTGGCAAAAGCAACCAACTACTATGATGACTGAAATAAGCTTGGCAACAGCACTTTCGGTTCCGTCCATAAGGGGACACTAGCAACGGGGGACAATGTGGTCGTGGTCAAGAAGCCTAAAGATGTGCACAACTCTCTACTAAAAAGGGATTATCAAAGTGAGCTTGAATGTCTGATTAAGATAAGCTGCAAAAATGTGGTGAAGCTCAAAGGCATATGCTTGAAGACTAGAATACCAATGCTGGTTTATGAATACGTTCCAAATGGCACCCTCTTCGAACACATCCATCCAGCTGAGTCGACCAACTTTAAATCGTTGACCATCTTAAAATAATGGGGAGACCGATTCATAATAGCCACCGAAACTGCTCTTGCACTCGATTATATGGAGTGAAGCCCCCAATTTTTCATGGCAATATCAAGTTAGCGAACATACTTCTGGATCACAAGTACTCAGCGAAAATATCCGATTTTGGAACATCGGTATTCATATCACCAAAGCATAGACATTTCGTAGCCCCTCAAAGTAGAGACTCTTTGGGGTACATCGATCCGGAATATTTAGTCACCGGTAAGCTAACAACTCAGAGCGATGTATATAGTTTTGGAGTTGTCCTTGTGGACTTGCTCACGGGAAAGAAGGCCGCTACTTGTCTACTTCTCCTCGAGAAGCTTTCACCTGAAAGTTGTTCTTTTGTGTTGTGTACTAAGATCCCTTTGTAGTCTAAATACACATTAAGAGCTTTTGTATTCACTTGTTAAAATTAATATGTTTAGGATACTGCGAGTGACCATTTGAATACGCGGTTGCTAGTAAAATTGATCTCATAAACCGATTCTTACGACTAATGCAGCACCGCCTAGTGGTGGCAAACCAGCTGGGCTGTAGGGACCATTGTTCCTGATGGCCTTGTCTTGCATCCTACGATTCGCGCAACCGAGGTTTGTTCCCCATACAACCTAAGAGCCGAGGACAGCAACATGAGGCTGGAGTTGTGTAAATATATGGAAGGATAGTGTTAAAATATGTCTCAAGTTTGAGCCCAATGCAAAAGTCCGGATATTCCGAATTAGATATTTTGCGGACGTTCGAAATCGAGCAAAGAAGATCCGAAGATCAACTTCCCAAAATTCAAATCTGCGTTGGAGAATTTGACTGCTGAAATAGGAAAGTCCAACTTTGACTTGGACTTGGATTTTGTTTAAAATACATGAAGATATGTTTTGGTTGAAATCGGCAAGTTAACTGCAGAGAAAAGTCCAACTTTTATTTTGGTTGACCAGATCCTAGCTTGATTTGGTTTCCCTCACCCGTGGACTTCTCTAGCGGTGGCAGCGGCTTATATATATATATATATATATTCTCAAGGCTTGTTTGTTGGGAGAAGTAGACGTGAAGGTTTCTTGAAGCACCATTTTCAAGCAAGTGCTTGGTATTGAAGTTTGTTCATGCAATTACACCAAGAAAAATTAGTGTTTGTAGCCAATTAAATCTTGGTGTAAAATTTGCGTGTAATTCCTTTGTGAGATTGAGAGATTATTTCTTGATGAATTTTGGGGCTAAACACTACGTGCGTTATCGGGTGTAATTAGGGCTTGGGAAACATTAAGAGAGTGTTTGAGTGACTCGAGTGTGTAATCTCCTTGTATCGCTTGATATATAGTAAAATTCGTCATTGCTCTCCCCGTGGACATAGGTCTTTACGACCGAACCACGTAAATCCGGTATCCGATTTATTTTCTTATTCTGTATTGTTCGATCGCTCGCCTTCCGCAACAATTGGTATCGGAGCCAGACTTGGCTAAGCTGAAGCAAATCGATGGCAACAGAAGAAGTAAAAGTGAGAATCGACAGATTTGATGGGAAGAATTTTGGTTTCTTAAAGATGTATATTGAAGATTATCTTTACTAGATGAAACTGCACTTACCCCTGTCTGGGGAGAAACTAGAGTCGATGAAGCAAGCTAATTGGAATTTGCTGGATAGACGAGCTATGGGTGTTATTCGGCTGACATTGGCTCGTAATGTCGTGTTTAACATCGTGAAGGAGAAGACCACTGCTGATTTGATGCAATTCCTGTCGGATATGTACGAGAAGCCCTCTACGATCAACAAAGTCTATTTGATGCAACGTCTGTTTAATTTGAAGATGAGCGAAGGTGGGTCAGTTGCAGATCATATCAATGAATTCAATGTGATTATTAGTCAATTGAGGTAAGTTGAGATTGACTTTGAAGATAAGGTATGTGCTTTAATTCTATTATCCTCATTGCCTAATAGTTGGAATAATATTGTTACTGCCATTAGTAATTCTTTTGGGTCAACAAGTTGACGTTTGATAAGGTTCGAGATTTGATTCCAAGCGAGGACATCCGTAGAAGAGAATTTGACAAATATGTATCTACTGCTTTAGTAGGTGAAAATAGAGGAAGATCTGGAACACGTGTGGGTAAGGGTAGTACTAATATGAACAGACACCGTTAGTCTAGGACTGGTGATATTGTCTGTTGGAGTTGTGGCAAGAGGGGGCATCTTAAAAGGAATTGCCTTAAGTTGAAGAATGAGAATGGTAAGGGAATTATAGTTGATTCTACAGATAATGTTGTGTAAGTGCTAGTATGAACACCTAGAGGGGGGTGAATATGTGTGAAGACAATTTTCGCGAAGAGTAATAAAAATATTTTGCTTTTGAAACTGAGTCTAAAGAACAATAGACTTTGAGCGAGTTCAAACTTCAACTATAAACAGAACTACGAACAAAGTAAAGGGTAAAGGGGTTTAGGGAGGATAATAAGAACACAGAATTTATAATGGTTCGACTTAGATCAAGCCTACGTCCACTGTCCCACACTAACAGCCTTCTGCTGGATTCCACTATGCAATCAACAAGAGATTACAACTTTGAGTGCAAACACTTAGTAGTAGATCACACTATCTCACTAAGTCACTCTTTTGGTATTTCTCTCACGATCACAAATGTTTAAGCTCACAAAAGGACAAGTGTATGATCGAAGGTCACTCAGACTTTGGAATTATAAATTCTACGCTCCGTCTCTTACTTGCTCATCGGTCCTTGATCTCCTTAAATACTCCTCCACTTCCAAACTAGCCATTGGACAATATCTTAGAGGATCATCTTCCAATCTACTCATTGGACAGATCTGTATCTAGAAGATTTGATAGCCGTTGAGCGATAGAAGTAGAATCCCAAATTGATTCTGATCGCCCATACAAACAGAATCTTGGTTTCCATAAGTAGAGCTTCTTCGTATAGAAAGTTCTCATCTTCAAGATCCAATTGTCAATCAAGTAGATTGAGTAAATCAAATCTATCTTAATGTAGAATCTAAACTAGATCGCTAGCCGTTATATGTTTTGGGCTTAAGTTACGTTCTGTCAGGTTGTTTCGTTCTGAACATGCTTCGTTCTGAATTTGCTACGTTCTGAACTCGTGTCTCGTTCTGGACCTTGTCAAGTTCTGGACTTGTGTCTCGTTCTGGATGTAAAGTCTAAGAGTTTTCAGACTTAGTAAAGTTTGAGTGTCTTCCGTCTTCACTTGCGTTCAGTGTGGAATTCATCAAAGTGAGCAGACTTCTGATGTAAAACAGACTTTGACACAAAAGTCTGGAATTCTTCAAAATAGACATTACAGTCTGAACGTAAGTCTGAACATAATCTGCTTCTGAACAGATTTAGCCTTAAGGTCTGGACACAGTCTGAATAAGTTCAGCTTCAGCATAGAGTCTGTCTTCTGGTTCTTCCAAGTATATAATTTGATAAAATCATTTACACATTCTATCATCTGCATAGTCTGTTACTCAACAGTTAAACACGTTAGTAGCCTTTGATTTATTTTGTCATCTTCAAAACATCATAAGGGATTTCCCTAACATGTTGTAGCTATAGCAGATAATGCCGACTATATCTTGTCTGTCACGGATTATTCATCATTTAATGGATGGATTATGGATTATGGTTGTTCTTTTCATGTTACACCAAATAAAAACTAGTTTACTATTTATCAATGTATGGATAATAGTAAAGTGCAGTTGGGGAACAATGCTAAATGCAAGGTCGTCGGAGTTGACAATGTTAGAATCAGAATGCATGATGGTATCGTGAGGACGTTGATTGGAGTGAGGCACGTTCCAGAGTTGAAGAAGAACTTAATTTCCTTAAATGCTCTGGATTCAGCTAGGTATCGATATATTTCAGAATGTGGAATTCTGAAAATTATTCGAGGTGCTTCAATAATAATGAAAGGAATCAAGCGCAGTGGCCTGTATGAGCTTCAAGGTGAGACAGTGACAAATTTCGCTGCGGAGACGTCGGATGCATCTGATCAAGAGTCTGAATTATGACATATGTGTTTGGGGCACATTAGGGAGAGAAGCCTGAAGGTTTTAAGTGAAAGAAATTTGCTATGTGGTTATGTTTCTAACGAGCTGAATATGTGCAGGTGCTATGATTTAGATCAATAGCGGAAAGTGCAGTTCAGTACGACTATCAAAGAAACCACGGAAATTGCAGAGTTAATTCACTTGGATGTTCACAGGTTGTTGCGGTTTCCTTCGAAAAAGAGTGCTAGATATATGCTAACAGTTATTGATGACTACTCGATGAAGATGTGGGTATTTGTGCTTAGGCACAAGTTTGATACTATTGTCAGGATCAAGCAGTTGATAGCTTTGATCAAACATGAAACTGGTAAGATGATCAAGCATGTGCGAACTGACAGTAATATGGAATTTTGCTCGAAACTGTTAAACGAATTCTGCATGAAGGAATGTATAGTAAAACATCGCACTAATGCTGATGAACCACAATATGTTGCGGAATTGATGAGCAAAACATTATTAGAGACGGCCCATAAAATGCTCTCTAGTGCTGGTATGGCTAGGAGATTCCCGGCAGATGCGCTTAGTACGGTGAGCTACCTAATGAATAGATCCCCATCGACTGCGATTGGATATGGCACTCCCGAAGAAGTGTGGTTAAGTAACGTTGCTGATTATTCTGTTCTTAGAATATTTGGTTGCCCATGTTATGTTCGAGCGAATGATGGTAAGCTCGATAGAAGGGTAAGAAAGTGCATATTCCTAGGCCATGCACGAGGTGAGAGGGGTTATCTATTGTGGTGCCCGAAGTTAAATTCACCTATTATCAACAGAGAAGTTACTTTTGACGAGTCTCAAGTACTTCTGGCTAGGAGTGATTATAGCAGTATTCAAACAGATCTTAACAGTGTTCGGCTTGAGGTGGAGTTGCGACCAGAAATTCCTAAGGTAGCATATACAAGTATTAGCAAAGTAATCGACACAGATGGTGCTTGTAGCAAGGTAGAGCTTATAGAGTCAATGATTGCTGTAACTGCTAATATTGATAAGGTACATATTCAATCTCCCGACATATATGGATGCAATAATGGTTTTACCTTATCTGCGGTTAAGGAGGTCGTGTCAAAAAATCCTTGAGCAGTTAAAGGTGCATGTGGAGTTGGTATTCTGATGAGGTCCTCAGTTATGGCAAAGTTCAAGCGAAGCTTGGACTTGGATAATATCTGTGACGGTTGAGCCCATCGGGGGCTATGGGAAAGTAACGGCAAAGTTTGAATTTTTGCCAAGCGATTGCACCTTGGCTCAAACGTCGAGCCAATGTGGAGATTGTTAAAATATGTTTGGAGTTTGAGCCCAATGCGAAAGTTCGAATATTCCGAATTAGATATTTTGCAAACGTTCGAAATCGAGCAAAGAAGATCCGAAGATCAACTTCCCAAAATTCGAATCTGCGTTGGAGAATTTGGCCGCTGAAATCGGAAAGTCCAACTTTGACTTGGACTTGGATTTTGTTTAAAATACATGAAGATATGTTTTGGTTGAAATCGACAAGTTAACTGCAGAGAAAAGTCCAACTTTTATTTTGGTTGATCGGATCCTAGCTTGATTCAGTTTCCCTCACCCGTGGACTTCTCTAGCGGTGGTGGTGGCTTATATACATATATATTCTCAAGGCTTGTTCATTGGGAGAAGTAGACGTGAAGGTTTCTTGAAGTGCCGTTTTCACATGAGTGCGTGGTATCGAAGTTTGTTCGTGCAATTACACCAAGAAAAATTAGTGTTTGTAGCCAATTAAATCTCGTGGTAAGATTTGTGTGTAATTCATTCGTGAGATTGAGAAGTTATTTCTTGAGGAATTTCGGGGCTAAACACTGCGTGCGTTATTGAGTGTAATTGGGGTTTGGGAAACACTGAGAGAATGTTTGAGTGACTCGAGTGTATAATCTCCTTGTATCGCTTGATCTATAGTGAAATTCGTCGTTGCTCTCCCCGTGGACGTAGGTCTTTACGACCGAACCACGTAAATCCGGTGTCCGATTTATTTTTTTCTTTTGTTTATATTATTGTTCGATCGCTCACCTTTCGCAACAGATAGAAAGAATGTTCTTGTGTTCTGATGTTTCGATTAGTATTTTTCATAAGTTTGCTTTTGAGCTTGAGAGACGAAGAATCCATTATGATATGCTCGGCTAGTTATGATCGTGGTCGAAGAGAAGAGAAATGATAGAGAGGGTTTAACTTGAGCCTCTCACACAGCTACAGACTTCTAACTTGAAGACAAGTAGTTAACCCCTTGGAAAACATCTTTAATGGATATATTTTGCCGAGCCTGATTTTCTAAAAAAGCACTCATTCTAACTAGATTTCTTTTCCTCCGACCAAAAAAAAAAAAAGAAAACTAGATTTCTTTTCCTCGTAAAAAGCACTAATTGTAAGTCGAGTCTCCATTTTAATAAAAAAAATTTATCCCATAAAAAGACAGGAACTTTTAATGAACACCCAAATCTCACGCCCTTCAAGTTTCTGTCCAATAACTGAGTAAATGTGGAAGAACGTGTTGCATCTTCAACGTCCTTAGACAGAAACTTGATAGGGGCTGAATTTTGGTACCGACTGAAAATTGGTACATTTTTTATGAGACAATAAAAAAAAAAAAAAAGATTAAAATAGGACTCGATTTGAAGTTTGTACTTTTTATGTGGTAAAAAAAATTCGGGCCCGAATTGAGATCTAGCCTAAGGTTTGTACTTTAAGGAAGTAGGCCTATTTTGCTGAATTGGCATAAAAAGTAGGCATAGGGAAGCTCAACTCTAGATTCTTGAGTGTGTTATTAACCGGGGATAATTACGCAAATAGTTTATGAACTTTAATATAATATGCAATGTCGTTCCTAAACTTTAATTTGTTCAATGTGTTCCCTAAATTTTTTATACATGTTCAATCTATTACTTGGATCATATAAAAATTTTCAATATTATCTCTGAACTTGAGTTATTGGAATAACTACATTGAACATTTTCATCTAGCTCAAGATATATATCAAAAGTTTAGGATCATGTTGAACAAATTAAAAGTTTACCGACGATATTGCATATCGCACTAAAGTTCGGAAACCACATTAAACAAATTAAAAGTTCAAGAACGACATTACAACTTAGGCCAAAGTTCAAGGATCATTTGTATTATTTTCCCTATTAGCAATATAAGTATTTTCAATAAAGATGATAAAGTGTTCCATTGCTTGCTATAAAGTGTACATGGGGTACCTGAAAAACAATATTTATCTTAGCAAGGATTGCCATCTCAAGAATTGCTAGAAAGTGCACGTAGGGAACTTATGTTCCGGGCAGGGCTCAAGTCAAATGGGGACTTCTGGGCTTTCTTTTTCCAGTCAAACAGATAACGGGATCCAAACAAATAGGTGGAAGCTTAATATTTCAATCAATAGGTGCTCTCTGATTTGCATAGATAGCTGTAATTACCAATTCCACAAGGTCCGAGGGTTGTTTCGTTCTCCTTTCTATTGTATTGACAACATAGGTTGGAATAACAAGGATAATTTCGTGTTCTTTTCTTTATAACTTCATGGAGTAGGCCGAAAATGACAAGAATTTTATCGCTAATCAATAATTATTCCCCATTTGCAAGATGAAGGACATGGTTGAAGTTAGCAATGTGCTGGGTGTCAAGGTCATCAGAGATAAATTTACTGAGTTTCTTAGTTTGTCTCAAGAAATTTACATCAAAAAGCTGCTTGAACGATACTACCAAATGTACAATTGTAAACCTATGGAGGATTAAGTCGATCAGAGGATATGACTGTCCAACTCAGTATTAACCCCATCAGTTTTGGAACCCTTCACCAGTTCCATAATTTATTTTTGCGCACAAATCAGAAGAGAAGAAATTATTATAGGGTATTTAGACCAAACAGATTGAAATAATCTAAATCATTAATCATATGGTCCTCTGTAGACCCTCCACGATTGGATAAATGTCTCGATCATAAATCTCTTTGTGTACGTTGAATCTCAAAGATATCTAGAACTTTTATGTGAGATAAATATACAATCTATGGAATCAAGGTGCAAAACTTGATTTGGCTTGGGTTGACTCTGAACAAACTGTGGAAAAAGAGTATAGTTTTTCAATTCAAAATTTGAGAAAACTTAAAAAACATTTCATAACCTTTTTGTATAAATGCTATTTTAGACGCTCATAATGTATTTGAATTCGCCAAAAGAAGAGAGAAAGAAGTTGATCATGATTTCCACAAAATACAAGTGATTTGTTCGCTTGATGCTTTCCTTCGTAAGATCAATGAATGAATCAAGATACTTAGGGACCAGGATACACTCCTTGCATCTGTTTAGTACATTCAGGATTTTACATTGGAAAACATATTAAATTATATGAGTCTCACATGAGTCTTATGTCGCTTCAAAAATACCAACATGAAATATAATCATTCCATAATTACTTTTTTCATCCCTATAAATGAAGTTGAGCCAAATCCAACAAGATCGATTAGCCAAATCAACATATTAACTAATACGATATTGTACCAGTTGGAATATGAACGAGTGATATATATTAATCTAAAATATAAAATAAGGAATCATCTCATAATTTAGTACATCGCTTCTAACATTATGAGAAACATTATTTTACATACCTCAAAGTTAAAAAGCACTCCATAAATATATTAATTTCGTTGAATTATGTAAGTTAACAATCTAGATGCGAACCCATTCACATACGACGTGTGCACCGACGAGTCCTATCCATTTCCGACACAAACTGCCAAAGCTCGGATTACGCGGTGAAGTGTCGCCGTTGCCCCTAAAAGCTACTCCGGCGGAGCTCTGCGGCAGCCCAGCCGACCCTTATCCACACGCAGGCGACACTACAGGACACCTCGCCCCTCCCGCCCCAGGACACGTGTCCTCATCCTGTACGTGGGAGTGGCATGCACGTGTCCCCCCGCCGAGCCATGCACGTGGAGGCTCGCGGAGTCTCCCGCCACACCTTACAGCTCCCTATAAAACCCCGCTCGGATTCAGATCGATGGATCATCAGTCTCCAAACAGAGGAGACATTCAGTGTGAAGAGCGCGTTTCTTGGTCCTTGGTTATCAGCACAGTTTCGCTTTGCGTAGAGACGTTTGAGAGGAAGAGAGGAAATGGCGGGATACGGTGGCCAGTATGGTGACTCCGACATGCGTCGCCAGAACGACGAGTACAGCAACACGATTCACCAGACGGACGAGTTCGGGAACCCGGTCCCGCAGACCGGATACGGAACAGGTGTTTACAGTTGGAACCGCTGGTGCAGCTGGGGTGACCGGCGGCCTCGGTTATGGCGGAGACCAGCAGCAGCAGCCGAGAGGCGGACATCATGGAGGTGGTGGTGGTGGAGTGCTCCAGCGATCCGGAAGCTCCGGTTCTATCTCCGTCAGTCTTTAACTCTACTCCATTTTCTTCTCGTTTTTTCCCTTGCTGTGGTTTGAACTTTCAGCTTCATTCAATTTCACGAAAGCACGTAAACTAATTGTCAGTTGTCCACATATTTTGTCAAAGCTTTGAGAATGTCATGGCACGTGCTTCAATTTATAGGAAAGCGGTGCAAATGAATTTCAACTGTTCTTTAAAAGACAACTCTTCTGTTATGGGTGCAGTCGGAAGATGATGGTCAAGGCGGGAGGAGGAAGAAGGGGATTAAGGAGAAGATAAAGGAGAAGATTCCGGGGATGGGCAGCAAGGACGAGCAGCAGCAGCAGCAGCAGCAGCAGGCGGGGTCGTACCCAACGTCCACCGCCGTGAGCGGTGGCCACAGGGTGGAGATGGGGCAGCAGCATGAGAAGAAGGGGATGATGGACAGGATCTAGGAGAAGCTGCCCGGACATCATTAGATATTACATATGTTGCATCAGTTACTTGATCAGTACTAGACATCTAAGTGGGTGCGCATAGTTGTCTTTTTGTCTTGTGTGCATGAGGGAGGGACTTGAATTTGTGTGTGCCAAAATAAGTGCAAGAAGGTCACTATGTCTCCTTCCCCCTGGGCAGCTTGCACCCTGAAAGTTCCTCTTTTGTGTTGTGTACTGAGTCCTTTGCAGTCTAAATATATGTGTTGAGTTTTTGTATTCAGTCTCGCAGCAGACCGGTTTTACGACGTATGCAGTGCTGCCTAGCGGTCGCAAACCGGCCGGGCCTCTGGGGACCGTTGTTCCTGATGGCCTATTCATGCATCCTACGTCTCGTGCGACCAAGGTTGGTTCTCCGTTGCACAACCTAAGACCGAGGACAGCAACAGGAGCTGCTTAAATTTCTGGAAGGAGACGGGAAGGGAGAGAGGATATTCTTCTGTTCCAATGTTTTAAGTGTACTTTTGAGTTTGAGAGGTGAGGACTCCATTTGGCTACTCTCAGCTGGTCATGCTTGTGGTCAAAGTGGGAGAAATGATCGAAATGCTTTGACTTGAGCCTCTCCCACGGCCATACACTTGAAGACAAGTAATTAACAAAAGGAAAACATCTTTAATGGATATAATTTTTCTGGGCTCGATTTTCTTAAGTGCACTCATGTTAGCACACGTTTTCATTCTTACTCGGAATTTTTTTCTAATAAAAAGCATTAATTTTAAGTTGAGTCTCAATTTTAGTTTAAATTTTTTTATTGTCTCGTAAAAAAGGCATTTTTTTTTTAGTCAGCAACAAGATTTGAGGAACCAATATGTCATTCCACATGTACTCGGCAACAAGATTTGACTCCCTACCTAAAGTTTGTGCTTATGAGGTAAAAATAGTTCGAGTCCAAATCGAAATTGGTCCTAAAGGTTGCACTTTTAACAGAATAAGGCCTATTTCTGCTGAATAGGCATAACAAAATAGGCATTTGGAATCTCACCTATAAATTCTTGAGTGTGTTATTAACGAGAGATAACTACACAAATGATCCTTAAAATTTGGTCAAATATACAGTATTTTAATTTGTTCAATGTCCTTCCTGAATTTTTTTAATTTTTTTAACGTGATCTCTATGACTTTTGCATGTTGAATCTAGTCCCTAAACTATATAAAAATATTGAATACTCAATAGATTCTTTTTCGGGAGCAATTTATCCGCCCCGAATGTAGTATACAACTCCCTGTTGATCTGTGCTCTCCAAGTGTCTCTGTGGCCGTTAAAGCTCTTCTGGTGGAGCTTAGCGACAACCCCGCCGACCCCCCTCATCCATACGCAGCCGACACTACAGGACACCTCCCCACTCCCACAATCGGACACGTGTCCTCATCCGAAGCAGGTGGGCGTGGCATGCACGTGTCGTGTGGCCGAGCCACGCACTCGGAGGCTCACACGGTCTCCCACTGCCTTGCGGGGCTCCCTATAAAACCCCCCTCGGAGTCGGATAGATGGATCATCAATCTCCAAACAAAAAGAGACATTCAGTGCGAAAGAGCGTGATTTCTTGGTCCTTGGTCATTTGCATAATTCCACTTTGCGCAGAGACGTTTGAGAGAGGAAATGGCGGGATACGGCAGGCAGTATGGTGACTCTTGAAAGGGGCTAGTGAATACACCTAGAGGGGGGTGAATAGGTGTAAATAAAAATTTCCATAGGACTTAATGAAAGTATTTTGATTTCAGAAGATGTTAGACATAAATCGTATTTCAGCTTTAAGTAAAAAGACAATTAGTAAATAAATGTAAGGAGTTTAGGGATAAGAGAAAATGAACACAGAGTTTATAGTGGTTCGGCTTAGACCAAGCCTACGTCTACTCTCCTTGCTGACAACCGATTGGCTGGATTCCACTAAGTATCAAAAGAGTTGTTACAGCTCGTGATCTTAACTATCATGGATAATGGAACTAGACCTAGAACCAGGGAAGGAAGAGACAATTTTCTCCAGGTATGCCTTCCCACAGTGGGCGAACAACTCCCGTTCAAGCCCTTCAGGGACGGCCTTTTATCAGAAAACTACTTTGCCCTTTAGTTCAGAGCCTAGGGACACCATGAGAACCAGGATGGAAACGCTTCTAATCTACCCGAGCTGCATCTCTTAGAGGATTCTACCAGGCTGGAGAAGAAGAGGAGTTTAGAAAGCCATAGAGAGGTTTTTACAAAACACTCACTTTACTTCAGGGGACTCTGCCCAACACATTACACCCTCCTTGCCTTATATAGACAATAAGAGGTCACAAGCGAACAAGGACCAGGCTCATGGGTCTGGAAACAAACAGAGGCACCGGAAACTTCCGGGAGGGAATTATTCGCACAATATGAACAGTAACTGTACTGTGAACAGTACCTTCCCTAGCCTAGTGCTACAGTAAAAGTGAACAGTGCTACTACAGTGAATCTGTACGGACAGCGACTTTTCAACGGTCTCGTCCGTCACGAGCATTGTAGTCATAGTCCGAGTCATCCGAGCTGTGTGCTGTTGTTAGAAGATGTGCTTCATACTTCTGTTCAAGGGCTTCAAGGTCTTCTGGTGAGAGGATCTGATTTAGCTGATGTGATGAGGATGCTTCCTCATGAGCCCAGTGGGATGCTTCTTCTTGAGCCCAGTTTATATTGTCATCTTCTGTGGTGGTGGCAGGAATGCTTGGCTGAGGCCAATGGGATGGCTGTGAATAGTAGGAAGTGTCCACTTGAGATAAGGACGATGGTCCTTGGTCATAGGGATCTTGGGAAAGAGGACCTCCCCAACGTGCATAGGGGTCCTGGGTAGATTGGACAATGTCATGTACGCTTGTCATTTTATTATCTTGGGATGATTCAGCTTGTCTGAATTGCCTGAGTGCTTCCTTAGCTTCTGGAGCTAGGTCATAATGATCCCATGCAGTGGGTATATTATAATTCCATACACCTTCAGGAATGGTTTTGTTTTCTTGGCACAGGATTCTCTGGAGTTCTTGATACTAGAGTTGACAAGATATGACAGATCTTGGATAGGATTTGTGAATCCGAGCTTCTCTGCTATCCAAATGAGGTTTGTAGGATGTGGTTCCTATCTCCAGAGGAATATTAATGATGTTGCCATTATTTCTGCAAAAATGCCATGGACGTCGGAAAAACAGGATGGTATGGACTTCAGGATTTGGTGTTGTAGTTCAGTTCTTTTTCGAAAAGATGTTTCTAGTGAGTAGGAGGATAGAACCAATTGAGAAAGTCTAGAAGATTTTGATCACTTTCTCTTTCAATATTTCTTCCAAGTAAGAATATCCTGGTGAGGTTGGCAAAAAATTTATTGGTTGGAATTTCAATAGCTATCAAATACTTATTGGTTAAGTACCATAATAGCGTCTTGAGCTGGTTAGGGAAATCATCTTCTTTCCAGATAAGAGGATGTATGAATGGATAATCCGAATTTAATCCACAAGGATAAAGAATCGAACCTACATTGAATCTGAACAGATCTGTGTGGCATTACCACATGAGGTTTTCTAGATTTTCAGTGAGATTGTCATTCTGGATTTGTTCAATAATCTCCTGGGGATATTTCCAGCTAGGCAAATCTTTGATCTTCTCAATCTTGTATTTTACGCCATGATTGAGCATATGAAAAGCAGGTCTTTTGATGTACATGTTGATTTCGGCTAGTACCTTTGGTCTTGACAGGAAATCAGCAAGAACATTCTTTTTTCCTGGAATGTGTTTGGTTTCAAAGGAATATTTTGAAAACCACTCTACCCATCGAAGCAGTTGGGAATTCGGGATCTGCTTCTGTTTAAACTTGGTCATCTGAGGAAAGGATGCCATGTCTAATTCTACCAGGAAGTGATGGCCGATGAGATGGAATTCAAACTTCTTGATTCCATTCTTTACTGCTAAGATTTCTTTGAAAGTGGAATGGTAATGCATTTCGGATTGAGAAAACTTTCCACTTTTGTGAGCACAAAGGTGTCTCTTACCATCAATTTCTTCAAGCAGGATGGCTGCCCGGTATTCATCACCGGCGTCGTTTGAAGAATTCTTTTACCTGTTGATGGTATCTTCGGTGGTGGGAGATCGCATAACCTCCTTAAGCTCAGCGACTGCTTTTGTCTGAATTTTTCCCCAAGGTGGGGGATTCTTCTTTAGCATGGATTGCAAAGGGATCAGGAGCTTTGCAAAATTTGGGACAAAATCCCTGAGATAATTAATTATCCCAAGAAATTGCTGAACTTCCTTCTTTGTGAAATTTTCTTCAGGAAACTTTAGCAGTTCCTGAGCAATATGCAGCCCTGGATAGTATGTACCATTGTTGAGGTGCATACCAAGAAATTCAATTTCTGTTTGGGCAATATTCATCTTTCGCTGAGAAAGCATGATGCCATGTTTTCCGACAATTTCTGCAAACTGTTCAAGGAGTTGGCAGTGTGGATCCGCTCATCGGGATCGTAGAGCGAGGATATCATCGATATATACAGAAGCACTTGAGAGAATTGGTTGGAAGATACGACACATGGCCTTTTGGAAAAGGGATGGTGCTACCTTTAGGCCAAAAGGAAGAACTTTCCACTGGAAGTGCTGGTTTGGAATACATAGTCCTGTTTTGGATCTGTCTTCAGGATGGATGCCCAATTGCCAAAATCCGACTTTGAGGTCGAATTTGGAATAGATATGGGCCTTTGTTAATCCAGTAAAGAGAGAAACTCTTGATGGTA
The DNA here is from genome assembly GCA_014182565.1 of Eucalyptus marginata. Classification (NCBI taxonomy): domain Eukaryota; kingdom Viridiplantae; phylum Streptophyta; class Magnoliopsida; order Myrtales; family Myrtaceae; genus Eucalyptus; species Eucalyptus marginata. Next base: position 17,776,115 of record CM024592.1, on the reverse strand, counting down.
AAGGGAATTTATCATCCTGGAGGAAAAGGTTGAGGGGTTGATAGTTGATTACCAATCTCATTTTCCCTCTGTTCTGCTCAGCACGCTTATTGACATAAAAGGCTTCACAAGCCCATTGAGAGTTGGAGATTTCAATAAGGCCTTGTTGCAATAGTTCTGAGCATTCCCTTTGAGCTAAAGCCAAGTGTTCTGGCTTCATTCCCATATGGCTCGCCTTGGTTGGATTTATATCTTCATTTTTCTTGAAAGGAAGGCGAACAAAGAATTCTGGATTTTCCCATAAAGGATGGGAACACTTTTGAGCAAATTCCGAATGGGATTCTGAACAAGATTCTAACAGCTTTTGCATGATTGGATCTAATAGGCTCATTTGAATGGAAAAGAGTCTCTGAATATTGACAAACTCAGAGAATTGGTCCTTATACCTAAGACCTTTTCTCAGAATGATACGAAGCTGTGAAATCTGAGTCATAACGTCCCATCCAATGATTAGGTCTTTGTTGGGAAGGTTGGATCCAAAGATTTTTGTGGTTATTGAACATTGGGGGAAGAACTGAACGGTCACAGGAGTAGTTCTTACATTTGTAGAGAAAGTATCTCCTGAGGCAGAGTTGAAATATCGAACATAAGGAGTCCAATATTCTTCAGGAAGAACTTTGGTATCCAAAATTGAACAACTTGCTCCAGTATCAATGAGAGCAATAACAGTGATAGGCTTGGCAAACTTTGAGGTGAGGATTTTTACAGGAAAGTGGGGACAGTGAGTTTGACTTGAAAATATGTCAAGGCTTTGTTCGCGAGATGTGGGTGATATGTGAAAAATGTCTTGATTCTCGAACCGAATCAGTTTCACCGGAAGTGTGATAACATGGAATGATACAAAGAGTTTGTTCAGATGGTTCTTCATCAGCAGAGAACAATGATTCAACATCATCATTTTCAAGAGAGATACCTGTTTCATTCTCAATCTGATGTATCAAATGATGTTGGCCTTTTCTGGCTTGGGGACAGTTTTTGGCAAAATGTCCTTTTTGGTTGCAGATGTAGCAACGATCCGACTTTTTATGGCCCGTGCGATCCTTTCTTTTTCGTAAATATCGCCATTTCTTCTTTCTTCGGAAGTTCTTGTGGCCATGTTTGGACTTCTTCATTGAAAACTTCTTGAAGTGTTTCTTCTTTCGAGAATACTTTCCACAAGTACCATCACAGTCTTGCTTAGAACATTTGATCTTCAGCTTTTGGCGAGAACAGGCTGTCTCGAGGCTCTTATCACTGGTGATGTATGATTGGACCATCTGGCGCTTTAGGCATATTTCTTCAAGGCATAGATGGATTTCTTGTTGTATTTCTCCCAGGGGCATATCCTGTACTCTCTTTTGTCTCCCAAAAAGGATCTTTCGACCATTTGGGATAGTTCTTTGGGGACGGAAGTCGGGAAAACATGCTTCGATTTGAATCGGCTCCAATTTGGTAAAAAAGCTGGAGCATTATTCGATAATGCTTATCAAGATGTTTCTTCTAGAGGGAACAACATTTTCTTTCGAAAAACTCTCTTCTTTTCATCTCTATGAGGTCGGTAGGTTTTCCCACAAAGAAGTGGTATAGGATAGTAATGGCATGGCTAAAATCTGGTGATATCAGAAAATGAATCTGGTCTTGTTCTAACACTGATTTCCACCAAAGTTTAAGGCTTCCTGTGAACCTAGTAACAAAGTTGTAAAGGACATCATTCATATCATGATTGGTGATGGACTGAGTGTTTAACCAAGTATGAAATTCCTCAAGTCTTTCTAGCCATTTCTGGTAAGGAATATCATCGATGGTAAAAAACTGCTTTGATGCCATGGACACATGATTTCTAGGATTGTCCCGAACAATCTCTGGGTCAGAGTAATTTGATTCCATTTCCTGATCTGGAGGGTCAGCCATAAATATAGAAGAAGTTACTGGTACAATAGGAAGGGGATCAAGTTCAGGAACTGAAAAGGACGAAGAGGATGAAAATGATACTAAATCAGATTCAGTATCAGAAGTGGTAGGATCAGTTTGTTGTACTGGAAATAGAGTTTGATCCTTTGCAGGAGTTGGATCAGTCTTGTGGACAGGATTAGGATGTCCTTGGACACTCAAATCCTTTAGAAAGGATTCTAATGGATTTGCTAGCATCATCTGATCTGGCTTTTCTCTTATGACAACCGAACATGATTTTACGGGAATTTTTTCTTTTCCTCTTTCTTTTTGGATTCGATTCAACTCTTTAAGGTGATCTCGTATATCTGGTTCCTTTCTGGAGGGATCTTGTGGAATGGCCTCAAAGATAGACGTCTGGGATTGCGGAGGTAAGTATCCAGTTCTTACTGGAGTTGCAAATGGATCAAAAGGTCTGAACCTTCCTTCTTCAAGGAGTTGGATTTGTCTTTTGAGCTTTTTTGTCTCTGGTTTTGGGCTCTCTAGATAATGGTAGCCTAGACGTTGCCCTGATTCTAAGGCGTTTAGCCTCTTCTGGAATTCAGAAACCATTTTCTTGGTAGTCTCATCATACTTTCGGAGGTCTTGCTGCACAATTCCAATCTTGGAATCAATTGCTTTGAAAGCATTGTTTTGTGCTAGCGAGTCTCGATTGCCAATTTAAAACGACTTCGGCAGCGAAGTCTTCTCTGTCTCCCATGTTCATCCACATCAGTGGGGGTAGGTATTTTAGGAACATGGCGGTATCTACCTTGTGGATCAATGAATTCCTCTGGGGCAGGAAACGAGAGTTTAGAACCTTCTTTGACAAGAGGGGGAAAATCAGAATCATGAAACATGGCAATGGAGGAAATATGTGGTGTTTCTGCTAGAGCTTCAAGTGGGTAGGAATGCTTCTTAGCCCACTTTAAGATTGGCTTATAGAATGGAGAGAGAGTTTGTTTTTTCTGAGGTGGTGATGGTGGAGGTGATCTTGGTGGATCTGGTGAAGTTTGGGGTGAAGTACTGACCTCTAGTGGTGGAGGTGGTGCACAAGAAACCATGAACTGGTATTTATCATACTCACCAAAAGTATCAACGGAGGGGTCTCCATTTAAGTATCTTTGGTACACCTTATCCTTTGGCTTTTTCCGTCGAGGTGGAGGTCTATCATATGGATTTACCTCATCAGGAGAATTCATACAATAGGAACATTGGCAAAAAGGATCCCAGAAACAATTACCATATTTGTCTTTATAGTAATGGACAGGATGTCCATCACCATTAAAGTGTCGAACAAGCTATTTTGGATTTGGCTCGGAAATTGATTCAGGAACACATGGTTCGATCATGAAGAGGGTTTGGAAGATAGAAGGACTTTCTTCCTTTTCTTTGCCAAATTTGATGGAAACAGTTCCATCTTTTTTCCGGACGAACTCAGAGTCCGTAGACTGGAAAGGCTTGTTATGTTGATGTAGCTTTTCGTAGTTGGTAATCCAAGTCTCTGGAAGGAGCTTGGCCAACGTGTCCTTCGGAATTTGCCGAGGAACATGAATGCATGATGCCTGATCATTCTGCACTTCATTACCATTGTTGAAGTTTAGATCAAGAGCATGGTTCTGTACTCGATAAACCATCTGGTAATGCAGGTTTGCAGCTACAGAGTCAGCAGTTTGAGGAGCTCTAGCGAAATGGACTTGAACTTTTAGGAAAGAGAGTAGCTGAGGGTCTGATAGAGCGATGTTGAAGTTGGGATACAGAGTTACAAAAACTGTTCCGGCATTCAAAGTAGTTTGAACAGTACCGATGCAAGCATGCTGGTATTGTAAAAATCTGGTATCTAACAACGCAATTCTTGCCACAACGGGCAAACCTTTACGGCCATGAAAGGTGAGAGCAAGACGAACAGCGCCATAATGAACATGAGTGTATCCCTGTTGAGCCCATTGTCTGGGGAATTCTGGAGGGATCTGAAGAGTAACAAAGTACTCCATGCAGAATGATCAGGCATCATGCATTCATGTTCCTCGGCAAATTCCGAAGGACACGTTGGCCAAGCTCCTTCCAGAGACTTGGATTACCGAACTCTCACACAGTCTCACTAAGAGTTTCTCTCTTTTGTATACAATGTTTAGCTCAATGAATGAAAAAGCAAGAGACTAGAAAGCTTCAGACTTTAGAATTCTCTCTCAAGCACCGTATCGAACAACCAAAGAGTCAATCCTTAAATACTCCTTCATGCCTTTTCGACCGTTGGCACTTTCCAAAGGAATTCTTCCAATCTACCCGTTAGACAGAAACAATTATGGTGATCTTCGAGTCGTTAGATAATTTGCGTTGAAAGCTCGTCAATCCTGCTCGCCCATACAAATCAGGATCTTGAGTTTCCATAAGTGGAACCTTCCAAGTTTAGCTTGCCTTTCAAAGATCTTCATATTGGAGTAGTTTCCAATAAGAATAATCAATCAAGTATATGTGAATTCCAGCTATAAGATCTTCCAATAACCATACGAAACGAAACTTTGAAGATAATCTTCATTTGGATAATAATCCTGCGTTTGGATAAATCTTCATATTTCAGTCTGGAACTGCTAGTGAGGATAAACTTTGAGATTAAAATCCGGTGGTCTGTTGGTCTTTAGACTTTTGACGATAAAGTCTTTAGATTTTCAGATATAGACTTTGGAAACTTTTGTCAACTTCAAAACAATAAATGAGTTTTCTCTAACAATATCCCCCTTTTTTGATGGTGACAAAACTTTCCTGCAGATTTTGGAAAACTTTTTGACCTGCAAAACAGTACTTATGCAATATATAATATTTTATAAATTTAATTAGGATTTTGAAAACATTGATTCGCAACCACCTGAACACATGTTAATCCAAACCAGTAATATCGCAAACTAAATCATTGCACTTGCAAGCATCAAAAGATTAACAATATCTAAAGTCAAATGTCAAACAAAACCATAATAAAAAAGTCCACAGAAAGTAAAGTCCAAAGTCAATAAAAACCATAAAAACCAAATCTGCACTCAAACTCTCCCGCTTTTTGTCATCAGCAAAAAGTGGAGACAAAAACGATTGAAAAGAGTTGGTTTGAATTAGGGTTGCTTGGGGATACGAATGAGCTAGAAATCCCCCATGGACTTGACAGTGTCTTCGAGCTTCTGCAAAGACTCCTTAAGCTGCTGAATATCTGCATCATTTGCCTGCTCTTGCTTGAGGGCTTGAATCTGTTCTTGAAGTAAGTCTGTAGATGCCTTGAAGACATTCATCATGTGCTTCATTTCAAACTCAAAACCATATTGCTGTCCCTTTAATTCTAAAAGAAGTTCCATCACTCACTGAAAATCTGCAGAGTGATCTATAGTAGTGCTGGGACCAGCTGAATCAATTGCAAGAGTTTGAAAATGAGGGGGAACATCAGTTGTTCTATCACCATGACTAGGAGTGTATGCCTCGAAATCTGTTTCAGGGAATTGAGCAGCATAGACCTCTTCTGGGTCTTGTGGAGATCTACTAACATCACTAGTAAAGATGGGTGAAGAAGTACCTCGATTTACAGTATCTCCCCCTGTCTTCGTGCCTTCAAGTGGAGAGATATGTTCTTCTTCAAGTTCTGCTTCGGCACTGTAGTGATGTTGTTCTCCAGTCTTCTCCGAATCATTGGATGCAGGTGGTGTTGGTTCAAAAGAGTCATTGCGACTCCTTTCTTCGCTTCTCCTTCCTTCTTGTTCATCTCTTCTTCTTCTTCTTCTTCTCTTCTTTCTTCTTCTCTTTCTTCTTCTCTTCTCTCTGTTCCTTCTCGTTCTCTAATCTTGGTAGGGCTTACATAACTCTGTAGATTCCACAGGGCAAGAGCTAAGATAGTGAGATCATCATCATCATCTTCTTCATCTTCCAAGATGAGAGATCTTCTTTTCTTCACTTGTTCTGTCATAAGCTCCTTTCCCTTCCTTTTCTTTGCAGTAGAGTCTTGCTTCGCCTTCACAGGGGACTTCTCCTTAAAGCACTCCAGCTCCTTAGTCAGTTCCTTCAACCTCATTTTAGAACCATTTTGAGACCAATAACCATTGGAGGAATGGTTCTAACACAAAGAGGAGCAGGGAGTTTGATCTTGAAATGCTTGAATAGTTGTGAGATAAGCGCAGAGTAAGGGAGCTGTCCCTTGTCTTTCATCACAATTCTATACATGTGCATGAGAATTGTGTGCGGCAGAGAGAACTTGCAACCAGTGTTGATCGCGTACATTTGTTTCGCTTCAGAACAAGAAACATCGGTTTTTGAAGTAGACTTTGGCCCGATGCAGTTAATGACCACCTTGTGAAGAAGGATATTGGGAGCATTCATTCTTGAATAAGAAATCTTGCCTTCGACCATTCTGTCATTCACTATGGATAAGGTAGCATGTGCATAAGACACACCAATTGGTTGGAATCTTCCTCTTTCCACACCAATTATATCAGACAAAGTGTCTACATCAACTACAAATTCTTTATCCCTCATAGAAAAGCTAAATTTATTCGCATCTATAAATGACAGATTTGAATAAAAGTAGGCAATAAGTTCAGGATATGCATCGGTCGTTTCGGTGCAAAAACGTTCAAGTTGAAGCAAACCAAGCTTTTCACTCAAATTAATCTTTAAAGAGTCAAGAAAATCGAAATCCACGTTCCTAGGGTTCATAACCCCTCTTTTCAGCAAACTCAAGTAACACCTTTTGTGGTCCTTGGAACGAAATAAGTTCGTCCATTCACCACCAACTTTCGCAGCAACGCCCATCATGGGCTGAAAATGAACAAACATATTTTCACCGTCGTCTTTCTCCTCTGGCTGACCAACACTCGGATCACTAGGAAAATTCTAAAACGATCATTTTGCCAAACCCTGAGGCACAACTCCTATTCTTTCCATAGTGTTCAAGAAAAAAAGTCTCATTTTTGTAACTGTACGCTTTTAAGAACTCATCGATCAAGTTCATAGCAAAACCACCCCTCTTCAAGTTTGAATACAGTCTATAAATAAATTGGGGTTTTTGAGTCCTTACAGGTTCAACGTATTCAATAACTTCTTCTTGTGCTTGCTGTTGGGATATAAAATGCGGAAATGACAGGATCTTGCAATTTACGTCAACGCGAAATCACCAGAGAAATAAACGAGAAAAATAAGGACACCAGAAATTTACGTGGTTCGGTCCGAGTATCGGTACCTACGTCCATGGGGAGAGCCAGCAGCAAATAATCCACTAAACTCGGAGAATCGGAGTTTACAATTACTCATACGCTCAAGTGTTTCCCACACCTAGATTTAACCCCAAACCCAAAGTGTTTATAAATAAACAACTCGCTTGGAGATAAACTCACGGCACAAAATTACCGCGCGTTCAAGCTTTAAATAAACGCTCTACGTACACCAAAATTGGACGTACGGCTGTGCGTATTTCTTCAAAACTTCTCGCGGCTTGCGGCTCTTCCTCTTAAAGCAAGACGTGCGACTCCTTTCGGTTCTGCTTTCGTAGAGTTTCAGCGGCATCATCTACGTAGGGTTTCTTTTTATTAAACCGACTTCACGCATGCCAAACCTGGGCCCACCAATGCATGCTTCACGTACAAACGCTTCCTACGTGCCTCTCCTTCCCTTGGCATGAAATATGTGTGTGTGTGTGGGCCCAACAAGTCAAAGTCTTGACTTGGGCCCCACGAAGATAATTCGGCTTCTGAGGCAAGCAATGAGGAAATTTACATCTTCAATACGTGTGCCCACTTGGGCCCATGGCCTGAGTTTCTCTTTGGTGACGTCTGACGACACTGCAGGTAAGTTGAAGAACCCCTCCTATTTTCTTTCTTTTTTTTCTTTAATATATAATCAACTTGGGAAAAAAAAAAACTTGATTGACAAATTCAATTTCTGAATTCAAACTCGAGACATTAATTTAACAATTTTCCACCTTGGCTCGATGTTTGAAACCAAGTTATAGTGCTCAACATCCATGCTGCTCTCCCAACGCCCCGACGGGCGCTTACTCTCCACAGACGCCAATAGAGCTCAAGCAGAGCTTGAGCTTCGCCAAAGGAACAGACTTAGTCATCATGTCTGCTGGGTTATCTGTTGTAGCAATCTTTTTGACAATAACAATACCCTTAGCTAAGCCATCTCGGATGAAGTGGTACCTGATGTTGATATGTTTCGTTCGCTCGTGATAAACTGGATTATACGCCAAATATATCACACCTTGGTTATCACAATGTATATCCACACTTTTCTGTTCTAACCCAAAGTTCGAGAACAAACTTTGTTACCATATCGCCTCCTTCGCTACAAAGGTTAGTGCCATGTACTCCGCCTCAGTTGAAGACAAGGCAATGTGATCCTGTAAGGACGCTTTCCAACTAACTACACCACCCGCTAGCGTAAACACGTACCCTGCTAAAGACCTGCAATCATCCAAGTCACCGGCGTGATCCGAATTCACAAAACCGGTGGTCTCACTTGCCCTTTGCTGTCCCTCCCGGTATACTATACCCATGTGCATTTGTCCCCTTCAAATATCGAGGATCCACTTCATGACTTCCCAATGAGCTTCACCGGGACGCTTCATATAGCGACTAACCACGCTCACAGCTTGTGAAATATCAGGTCTAATGCATACCATAGTATACATAATACTACCCACGGCACTAGAATAAGGAACACGGGACATATGCTCCTCCTCCTCCTCAGTCTGCGGTGATAATTTATTTGAAAGTTTAAAGTGCTTCACTAAAGGTGTACTTACAGATTTTGCTGACTGCATATTAAAACGCGCCACAATCTTCTCAATATATTTCTTTTGAGAAAGACGTAAAACTCCTGCAGTCCTGTCACGCAAAATCTCCATACCCAATATTTTCTTTGCAGCACCTAAATCTTTCATCTCAAATTCAGCATTTAACGCCTCTTGACACATCAATATCAGACATATTCTTAGCTGCTATCCGCATATCATCAACATATAAGAGTAGATAAATCAAAGAACCATTCTCCAATCTCCTAAAGTAAACGCAGCTATCCATTTGACTTTTTGTGTAGTCTTGACTAGCCATGAAAGCATCAAAACGTTTATATCACTGCTTAGGAGACTGTTTCAGCCCATACAAAGATTTCTTTAACAAGCAAACATGATCTTCCTTACCCGGAATAGCAAATCTCTCTGGTTGCCTCATGTAAATCTGCTCCTCCAACTCATCGCGAAGAAACGCAGTTTTCACATCTAGCTGCTCTAACTCGAGATCCTGCAAAGCAACTAAGGCAAGTAAAACACGAATAGAAGTATGTCTTACCATAGGAGAGAACACCTCATTGTAGTCAATGCCCTCATGTTGTGTATACCCCTTCGCCACAAGTCTTGCCTTATACCTCGCTGCCTCAACACCGGGAATGCCCTCTTTCCGTTTAAAGACCCATTTACTTCCGACAATCTTTTGACTCTTGGGTACTTTGACTAGCTCCCATGTCTGATTTCGATGGAGTGATTCCATCTCTTCACTCATAGCCCCTAGCCACTACGATGACTCCGAACTAGCCATCGCCTCAGAGTAAGACGAAGGCTCATCTGTCTCCACCTCATCACCTACAGTCAATGCATAAGCAATATCTGTATAACCATAACGTACCGGTGATTTAATTTGTCTTCTCTGTCTATCTGCAACTATAGTCTGCTGCGGCTTTGCTGGTTGTTCACTATCACTGACTTCAGGAACTACGGCTTCATCTGCAGTCTCAACTTCTGTCACCTTCGAGGTCTCCGAAGTCTCCACCTGAAGCTCCACCTCACTACTGACACCATGATCTGTCTTCTCTGCTGGTTGTGTCTCAAAACTCCTCTGTTGAAGCATTGTAGTCTCGCCGAAGATCACATCTCTGCTGATTAGAAAACCGGGTGATCTGGGATCAATGCACCACAGCTGGTAGCCTTTCACCCCATGTGCATAACCCAGAAATATGCACTTCTTCGCCCTCGGCTCAAGCTTACCATCACTCGCATGAGCATACGCAGGACATCCGAATATACGTAATCCGGAATAATCAATAGGTTTCCCCGACCATACTTCCTCAAGAGTCTTCCATTCGATAGCAGATGACGGAGATCGATTAACCAGGTAACATGCCATGTTCACTGCTTCTGCCCAAAATTCCTTACCAAGTCCTGCATGCGAAAGCATGCATCGAGCTCTCTCAAGCAAAGTTCTGTTCTTCCGTTCTGCCACGCCATTCTGCTATGGTGTCCCAGGTACTGTGCGGTGTCTTACAATACCCTCTTTCTCGCAGAACTCAGTAAAATCCTTACCACAGAACTCCATGCCATTATCGGTTCTCAGGCACTTGATTTGTTTATCTGACTGCTTCTCAATCAATGCCTTAAATTTCTTGAACCGATCAAACACATCATATTTGTGCTTCAGAAAGTATACCCATACCTTCCTCGAATAGTAATTGATAAATGTCAGCATATATCGGGCACCTCCTTTCGAAGGAACCAAAGACGGGCCCCAAACATCTGAATGAATGTATTCAACTGGTCGTTTAGTCGAATGAATAAGCGCGTAGTAAACTTAACTTGATCTTTGCTTCCCATAGATGCGGTGCTCACATAAGTCCAGCTTCCCTGTCTTCTGACCCTTCAACAACCCCCTTTCACTCAGCATCGTCATACTTGCCTCACTCATGTGCCCTAAACGCATATGCCATAACTAAGTCAAGTTAGAGTTTGACTCACCTGATGAAACTGCAGCGGTTCTGATCACGGTCTCTCCCAGTAGATGATAGAGAGTATTCACTTTCTTCCCCTTCATCACTGTCATGGCACCTCGAGAGATCTTCGCACTCCACCTTCAGAGGTGTACCTACACCCGATGTTATCGAGTGTCCCCAGAGAAATAAGGTTCTTCTTGAGCTCTGGTACATGCCTTACATCTGTCAATGTGCGCACCACCCCATCGTGCATCCGAATCCGAATTGTCCCTATCCCCACAGCCTTATAGACTGCATTATTCCCCAAAAGAACCCTACCACCATCTGCAGTCTGGTAAGTAGTAAACCAGTTCTTATGAGGCATCATATGATAAGAACACCCCGAATCTAGCACCCATTCGTCTCCTGACGAAGTAGTAGTCACACATAAGACAGCTTCTGCATCACTATTGCTCCCCTCGGCAACGTTTGCCACCTTGTTTGTGGCATTCGCCTATCAACTTTATTCCTCCGCTTTGGACAATCTCTCCGATGTGCCCCTCCTCGTGACACTCAAAGCACTTCACGCGTCCTTTGGACTTTCTATGGCGTGATTTTGATCTGCTTTTACCTCTGCTGCTGCTAAGCCCTCGATGTTGTTCTCTACCTCGAATAGTCAGTACTTGCGCTGCTCCTTGCTCCAAACCGTCATCTCGCAACTTTCTCTGCCACTCCTTAGAGAATAAGGCGGACTTTACCTCTTCTGAGGTAATAGTAGTACGCCCCTGCAACAGTGAATCAATAAAGTGCTCCCATGACTCTGGTAGAGAGGCTAACAATATCATGCCCTGTTCTTCATCATCAAGTATCTTACTGACGTTCTTCAGATCCAACATGAGTTTATTAAATTCATCTAGGTGGGTTCTGATAGACGTACCTTCAGTATATCTAAATTGAAACATCTTCTTCAACATGTACAAGCGATTGTTCAAACCTTTCTTCACATAGAGTGCTTGAATTTATGCCCATAATGCTGCGGCATCTTTCTCCTCAGCAACCTCTAGTAAGACCTCATCCGTCAAATTTAACAGGATTATACTCTTTGCTTTTTCCATCAGCTCTACCCTCTGTGAGGCTTTCATGATAATAGGCAACTCATCTTCACCATCCAGTGCCTTGGCCAAACCTTGTGTTGTCAATAAAGCTCGCATCTTGATGCTCCATAACACAAAATTGTTGCTCCCGTTAAACTTCTCAATTTCAGATTTCCTCTCAGACATAATTGCAGTAACAGAATTTCCAGATAATAATCAGACAAGCAAAAGCTCCAAATCACAATCAAGAAATCCAACCCCAAGCTCTGATACCAATTGTTGGGATATAAAACGCGGAAACGACAGGATCTTGCAATTTATGTCAACGCGAAATCACCAGAGAAATAAACGAGAAAAATAAGGACACCAAAAATTTATGTAGTTTGGTCCGAGTATCGGTACCTACGTCCACGCGGAGAGGCAGCAGCAAATAATCCACTAAAATCGAAGAATCAGAGTTTACAATCACTCATACGCTCAAGTGTTTCCCACACCTAGATTTAACCCCAAACCCAAAGTGTTTATAAATAAACAACTCACTTGGAGATAAACTCACGGCACAAAATTATCGCGCGTTCAAGCTTTGAATAAACGCTCTACGTACACCAAAATTGGACGTACGGCTTTGCGTATTTCTTCAAAACTTCTCGCGGCTTGCGGCTCTTCCTCTCAAAGCAAGACGTGCGACTCCTTTCGGTTCTGCTTTCATAGAGTTTCAGCGGCGTCATCTACGTAGGGTTTCTTTTTATTAAACCAACTTCACGCACGCCGAACCTGGGCCCACCAACGCATGCTTCACGTATAGACGCTTCCTACGTGCCTCTCCTTCCCTTGGCATGAAATATGTGTGTGTGCGTGGGCCCAACAAGTCAAAGTCTTGACTTGGGCCCCACGAAGATAATTCGACTTCTGAGGCAAGCAACGAGGAAATTCACATCTTCAATACGTGTGCCCACTTGGGCCCACGGCCTGAGTTTCTCTTCGGTGACGTCTGATGACACTGTAGGTAAGTTGAAGAACCCCTCCTATTTTCTTTCTTTTTTTTCTTTAATATATAATCAAATTGGGAAAAAAAAAACTTGATTGACAAATTCGATTTCCGAATTCAAACTCGAGACATTAATTTAACACTTGCTGTGGAGGAGGATCTTGTGTTGCTTGTTGGCGCGGTTGAAAATGTTGGCTGTTGCTCTTGTTGAGGAGAATTTTCTTCCCTGGTCAAATTGAAATGCGTAGGTCCCTCACGCATACGCTGTGGTCCCCAACTCGCGATTCTCGAAGACTTTCTTTGGGAAGACATTGTCAAAGTCTAGGGGAATTTCTCAAACTCGCTCTTTCGAAAAGGTTAAAACTTTTTGGATGAAACTCAAGTAGATGAGAAACAATAATATCACAGTATTCTAGGGTTTCAAAAAGTGAGCGTAAATGAAGAAGACGAATTTTGACAATATATAAAGCAGGTATACGAAGCGTCGCAAGGAAAAGGTAAAAACTGCCTTTTTGAAAATGATAAACTGCCTTAAAAAAATAACTGCCTTTTTCAAAAATAATAACTTCCATTTTGAAAATGAACAATCGTCAATTAAGATAACTTCTAAAAATAAAATAGACAACGAGCAATTAAAGGATAACGTACCTTTTCAAAATTTTATCCAAAGATAACTTCACATTAAAATAGAAGGAATTTACTTACAGTTGTAACATCTGGAAATTCTGAGTCTGAGCACCTTCAGACTTTACCCGACAAAAGATAGAAGGTTCAGTCTTGCACGAATAGACTCAAATAAGCTTTTATCCAATGGCTTTGTAAATATGTCCGCCAGTTGATTCTTCGAGTCAATGAATTGAATCAAGACTTCTCCATTCTGAACATGATTTCTAATAAAATAATGACATATTTCTATATGATTTGCTCTTGAGTGAAGAATTGGATTCTTTGTGAGATTAATGGCGCTTATGTTATCGCATTTGATTTCAGTGCATGATTCTTCAATTCCAAAGTCTCTTAGCTGTTGCCTCATCCATAGGATTTGAGAGCAGCAATTCCCAAGTGCTACATATTCCGCTTCAGCTGTTGAAAGAGCTACGGTACTCTGTTTTCTTGAAAACCATGATACCAGCTTGTTGCCAAGTAGTTGACATGTACCAGAAGTACTTTTTCTATCCACTTTGCATCCTGCCAGATCTGCGTCTGAATATCTAAGGAGAGTAAAGTCTCATTCTTTGGGATACCATAGACCTAGCTTTAGAGTAGTTGCAACATATTTGATAATTCGCTTTGCTGCACTAAGATGAGATTCCTTGGAATTTGATTGGAATCTAACACAGATACAAACACTAAACAAAATGTCAAGTCTAGATGCAGTAAGGTAAAGAAGTGATCCAATTATGCTCCTGTATAGCTTTTGATCCACAGTCTTTCATTCTCCATCTTTATCTAGCTTTGAAGAACTTGACATTGGTGTCTCTGTTTTTTTTTTACAGTTTTCCAATCCAAATTTCTTGATGAGATCTTTCGCATACTTCTCTTGGTGAATGAAAATTCATTCCTTTGACTGTTTTACTTGTAATCCCATAAAGAAATTTAGCTCACTCATTATGCTCATTTCAAATTCATCCTGCATGCATCTAGAAAACTTCTTGCATAGACTTTCATTAGGTGAACAAAAAATAATGTCATTAACATAAATTTGAACAAGTAGAAAATCTTTACCTTCCTTTTTAATGAATAAGGTAGTATCTACACCACCCGTGGTGGCGGCGTAGTGGTTGGGCGCTGGTTCCTTTCACGAGAGGTCCAGAGTTCGAATCGTTGCGTCGTCAAGCGACTTACCCGAGGCAGCAAGGGTGGTGGTGACTTTATTGCTCCTCCAGGGTTTACTCCGCCGTGAATCGGCGCTCAGAGGTTTCCTGGGTACCAAAAAAAAAAAAAAAAAGGTAGTATCTACTTTTCCTTTAACAAATCCATTTTGAGTTAAAGAAGTTATTTAACCTTTCATACCAGGCTCGAGGTGTTTGCTTTAGTCCATACAGAGCATTTTTTAATCTGTAAACTGAATTTGGCTTTCTTGGATATTCAAACCAGGTGGTTGTTTCACATAGACTTCTTCTCGGATAAATCCATTTAGGAATGCGCTCTTTACATCCATTTGGAATAATCCGAAACTTTTAAAGCAAGCAAAAGCAAAAAGTAATCTAATTGTTTCTAACCTTGCTACTGGTGCATTGGTCTCGTCATAGTCTATCCCTTCTTCTTGTGTGTATCTTTTGGCCACGAGTCTTGCTTTGTTCCTGATTACTTTTCCTTTCTCGTCCACTTTGTTCCTGAAAACCCATTTAGCTCCAATAATAGATTTACCTTTTGGTTTAGGAATTAATTTCCAAACATTGTTGATGCTGAACTATCTGAGTTCTTCTTGCATGGCTTCAATCCAACTTTCATTAGCCAATGCTTCTTCTATGCTTTTGGGTTCAATCTCAGAAATAAGTGCCAAAGCACTAGACTCTTCTCGCCTTCTGGATCTGGTACGTATTTCTTCATCAATGTTGCCAATGATGAGTTCTTTGGGATGACTAGACTTATGCTTACAATTGCTGGTTGATTTTTGAGTCTGCTCATCCTCTGCTTCAGTTGAATCTTTTGGTTCTTCCTGTTGTTGAATTTCAGGAGTTTGAACTTCTGTGGGGGAAGTAGACTTTGTAACATCTCGAGCAGGTGCAGTTTCTTCAAGTTGAGTCTCTACCACTTGATTATGTGTAGAGTCTTAAAACTTGACATTCATAGACTTTTCAACAGACTGAGTCTCATTGTTGAATATTCTATAGGCTTTGCTTGATGTTGAGTAGCCGAGAAAAATTCCTTCGTTTGACTTTTCTTCAAACTTACCAATTCGATCATTTGCATTTTTCAAAACAAAACACTTACAATCAAATACGTGAAAATAAGAAACATTTGGCTTCTTTTCTTTAAACACCTCATAAGGAGTTTTCTCTAGAATAGGCCTTAAAAACACTTTGTTAATGATATAACAAGCTGTAGAAACTGCTTTAGCCCAAAAACGAGAAGAAATATTGCTTTTAATTAAAAGAGTTCTTGCCATTTCTTGCAACGATCTATTCTTTCTTTCCACAACTCCATTTTGCTCTGGAGTATATGGCGAAGAGAAAACATGCTTTAAACCAAATTCATCACAGAAATTTGCAAAGTCTTGATTTTCAAATTCACCTCCATGGTTTGTTTGTATGCTTGTTATAGCATATCATTTCTCATTCTGAATTTTCTTAGCAAACTTCGAAAAATGAGAAAATGCTTCAGACTTACTTGCCAAGAAGAATACCCATGTAAAGCAAGAGTAATTATCCACAATTACTAAGCAGTATTTGTTTCCACCAATACTTTGTGTTCCGGTTGGTCCAAAAAAGATCCATATGTAGAAGCTGCAAAACATGATTAGTAGATATTTGATTTATAGGTTTAAAAGAACTTCTAACCTGTTTTCCCAAAACACATTGTGTGCATAATTATGACTTTTGATAACTCAAGTTGGGCAGTCCACGAACAAGTTTCTTAGAGGAAATTTTGGCTATCTGCTTCATATTGACATGACCAAGCTTTCTATGCCAAAGATTTTCTTCATCTTGAATAGAACTTAGACACTGAGAGCTTTCTAGTTTAATATCCAGTAGATAGATGTTTCCATGTCTTCGTCCAATAAAAGATTGAGACAAATCTTTACTAGTTCCTGAGCAAATGCCTACTTGGAAGTTGATTTTGAATCCAGTATCACACAGTTGACTTATGCTGAGTAGATTATAGTTCAAGCCTTCCACCAAGGAAACATTATTGATTGTGAGACTCCCAATCTTGATAGTTCCACATCCAACAATTTTTCCCTTGCTATTTCTACCAAAAGAGACTTTTCCACAATTTATTTGAGTAAGCTTTATAAAGCAGTTTGAATCTCCTATCATATGTCTCGAACAGCCACTATCCAAATACCATTTAATCTTTTTCTTGATAATGACCTGCAGTTATAAGAAGATTTTAAGTTTTCTTTGGTACCCATATTTTTTTGGGTCCAGGGGAGTTAGTTCCAAAAACAATCTTTGCCCAATCTCTCTTAATTGATCTCCAAACTTTAGGACAATCCTTCTCGAAATGTCCTGAGCTGTTGCACTTTGAACATTTAAGAGCACTTCGGCCAACAGCTTTTACAAAAACTTTTTGAAAATGATTTTTGTAAAAGGTTTTAGTAGGTCTTTGTTTGATTCTTTCTTTTACTTTTGGAAAATCAATTAAAGGAATAGTTTCTGGTGTCATTCCTAAACCTAATTTGTTAAAATAAGGTCTTTGAATTGAAAGGATTTTATCTAGCTTTTTAGATCCATTTGAAAACTTCTTTGAGATATTTGAAATATCTTCTTTTAAAAAGATGTTTTCCTTTGAAAGAGAATCTGCATTTTCTTTCAAAACAACAAAGTTTTTGTTTGGATTTTCAAATTTTTCTTTCCAAAAAATTTCCTGTTGCCTCAGTATGGAATTTTCCTTCTTTAGTTCGGAAATTCTTTTAAGAGATACCTTGAGACTAAGACAGAGTTCATCAATATACTTTGAAACTTTAACAGGAATTTTAAAATTATTAACCTCGATTTCCTTGTTTGAATCTGAGTCTGAGTCTATTTCAGAGTCTGAGTCTGATTCTGAATTTGCCATTAAACAAATGTTGGCATATTCTTCATCACTCTCTTCACATTCGGTGTCGCTCCAAGTCTCTCGCTTTGAGAGCCTTTTTTGAATTTTCTCGTATTTCCCTTCTTTTCTTCAATAGAGGAGTTGGTCGATGTGTCCTTTCTTCTTGCATTCGAAGCAAATCACATCTTTGTTGAACTCATTGTCTTCAGTTGATTTATTCTGAGATCTTTGAGTACTCTGCTTCCTCCAGTTGTACTTTCTTCCTTTTCTATTTCACTTTCTGAACTTCCTTATCATAAGTGCTAGTTCTTCATCGTCTAGGTCATCTTCTGAATCTGTATCACCAGAATCATCATTAGACTTTAAAGCAATTGACTTCTTACCTTTATGATCTTCTTCCTCATTGATTTGCTCCGCTTCATAAGATTGAAGTGTGCTCACTAATTCGTCTACCGATAGAGGCGCGATCCTTTGTGTCTCTCTAATGGAAGTCTTAATGTGATTCCAGTCTTTGGAGAGTCCTCGCAGGCAACTTGTTGACTTTCATCTGCCCTGAGATTGACTGTCCATGATATGCAAAACCGTTTACAATCTCTGTAAAACGACTAAACATATCAGTGATGGATTCTCCTGGCTTCATTTGAAAGCTTCATATTGTCCAAGTAGAATGTTGATCTTTGTTTCTTTAACTCGATCAGTTCCTTCATAAGTAACATGCAACCTGTCCTAGACTTCTTTCGCTATTTCACAAGATGAAATTCTGTTATACTCAGTAGGAGATAAGGCACAATATAAAGAGTAGATAGTTTTAGCATCAAGAGCTTGTCTCTTGGTTATGTCTGCTTGTGTCATCTCGCTAGCATCTGCCACTTCCTTTCCTCTTTCTGAAGTTGATGTATTTGTGGGAATTATTCCTTTTTCTACCACATCCCATTCTAGGGGATCTTTCGATTTTAGGAATGCTTTCATCTTGTTCTTTCATACATTGTATTCCTTCCCATCAAAGTAAGGAGGTCTGGTGTTGCTTTGACCTTCTACCAGTTTTGGAGCCAAAATACTAGCCATAGATCTTTAGCTTAAGAAGTAAAACACTTCAACAAATAAGCACACAAGCTCTGATACCAATTGAAAGGGGCTAGTGAATACACCTAGAGGGGCGTGAATAGGTGTAAATAAAAATTTCCACAGGACTTAATGAAAGTATTTTGATTTTAGAAGATGTTAGACATAAATTGTATTTCAACTTTATGTAAAAAGACAATCAGTAAATAAATGTAAGGAGTTCAAGGATAAGAGAAAATAAACAGAGAGTTTATAGTGGTTCGGCTTAGACCAAGCCTACGTCTACTCTCCTCGCTGACGGCCTATTGGTTGGATTCCACTAAGTATCAAAAGAGTTGTTACAGCTCGTGATCTTGACTATCACGGTGATGAGTCTTATCGAACTCTCACACAGTCTCACTAAGAGTTTCTCTTTTTTGTATACAATGTTTAGCTCAATGAATGAAAAAGCAAGAGACTAGAAAGCTTCAGACTTTAGAATTCTCTCTCAAGCACCATATCGAACAACCAAAGAGTCAATCCTTAAATACTCCTTCATGCTTTCTCGACTGTTGGCACTTTCCAAAGGAATTCTTCCAATCTACCTGTTGAACAGAATCAATTAAGGTGATCTTCGAGTCGTTAGATAATTTGCGTTGGAAGCTCGCCAATCCTGCTCGCCCATACAAATTAGGATCTTGAGTTTCCATAAATAGAACCTTCCAAGTTTAGCTTGCCTTTCAAAGATCTTCATATTGGAGTAGTTTCCAATAAGAATAATCAATCAAGTATATGTGAATTCCAGTTATAAGATCTTCCAATAACCATACAAAACGAAACTTTGAAGATAATTTTCATCTCGGATAATAATCCTGCGTTTGGATAAAT